>VMDO01003711.1:0-138014 GCA_007922755.1 Pedetes capensis | reverse complement strand
TCTCTCTCTCTGCTTCCTGGTGGCCATGAGGAAAGTAGTTTCCTCTGCCATATGCTCCTGCCATGAGGTACTGGGGGGGAGTGCAATCCAAGGCCATGGAGCCAAGTGACTATGAACTGAAACCTCTTAAACCATGGGCAGAAAATAAACCTTTTCTCCTTTCAAGTTGATTACCTTGTGTATTTTGTCACTGTGATAGAAAGCAAACTAACACAGGAAATTTTCAGACATTATTTTGTCATACTTTATCCTCTCCTATGGATCTCTAATGTCATGAATATTAAACCCCACAGCTCCCTGATGCTCTATTCATTTTTTAGTCTTTATTTTTCTGTCTATTATTCATATTGGATGTTGTTAGGTGCCGTCGAGTCGGTATCCAACTCATAGCGACCCTCATAGGGTTTTCAATGGCTGACTGTTTCGGGATTGCCTTGGGAGTGGATTGCCAAGCCCTTCTCCCATTTTTCCAGTGCTGGGAATTGAACTCGGGACCTCAGAGACTGCAGCACAGTGCTCTACCAACTGAGCTAAGTCCCAGCCTTCATATTGGATAGCATATATTAATCTATCTTCACATTCACTGATTCTTTTTTCCGTATTGTGTCCACTCTTTAAGGATTTTAATGTCAGTTGTTTTATTTTTTAGTCTTAAAACTTCCATTAATCCTTCTTTATATCTTGTGTGTCTTTAATTAATGAGAATTTCTGTTTTAAAATTTTTCCAAGAGTGTTGTGATTACTTGTTTGAACAAATTAAAATATTCGTCTGATAATTCTAACAAAGGCATTAACTCATCATTGGCACCTGTTGATTGTCTTTTCCCATGTGAGTTGAAATTTTCATGATTCTTTGTATACTGCGAAATTTGAATTTATATTCTCGGTATTTATATGCATTAGACTATGAGGCTTTTGATCTTATTTGATTTTTATGAAAGATGTTGATATTTTTATTTTAACAGGCACTTCATCTAATTAGGTTCATGCTGCAAGTTACTACCCACGTTCTTTGGGCTATTGTTCCTATGTCAGTTCAGTTTTCAAAGACTTTTTAGTGCACTTCAGATCTGTCCTAGGCATAAGCCATCTATTACCCTGTCTAGGACCTTGTTGTTGTTGTTGTTAGGTGCCGTCGAGTCGGTATCCAACTCATAGCGACCCTCATAGGGTTTTCAATGGCTGACTGTTTCGGGATTGCCTTGGGAGTGGATTGCCAGGCCCTTCTCCCATTTATGCGGTGCTGGGAATTGAACTCGGGCCCTCAGAGACTGCAGCGCAGCACTCTACCAACTGAGCTAAATCCCAGCCCCGTCTAGGACCTAGGCAGTGGTCTATTTCTTAGTTCAGTACTCAGTCTTTGGTATGCTAATTAGGGACAGAATCATGGATGTGTAGCTTGAGGGTAACTGGCAATAAAGTCTTGGAAATATTTTTGGTGGGAATGTCACAGTGAAGTAGGATACAGGCGTGCCGGCATGTCTAGATAAAACAGAGCCACTCTAGGGTGTTAGAAGTCCTAGAAATAGGGAGTATTTTACCCCTGTCACATGTCCTGCCCAGCTAGCCCCTGATCAGATACCAGTGGGGTTCTTCAGCAACTAAATGGAAAAAGGAAAGAATGAACTCTCATATCAACTAACCCTCATATAAATACAATATAAGTATAGAAATAGCCAACTGCAGAGGTGCATGCCTATAATCCCGGTGACTTTGGAGGCAGGGGTAGGAAGATTGAAGTTCAAGGTCAGAGACAGCTTGTATAACTTAGCAAAACCCTATCTCAAGATAAAAAATAAAAAAGGAGCTGAGAGTGCAGCTCAGTAGTAGAGCGCCTGCAAAGTATGCATGAGGCCCTGGGTTCAACTCCTCAGTATGGCAAAAAATAAAATAAATTTTAAAAATAATAATATGAATATATAAATATATTATATTATATTCATGAATGTGTTATGTTTGCAAATGTACTATACTTATAAATATATTGAATTTATAAATAAATACTAGTACAATAAACTATCAATCCTTCCATCCCTCAAGCTGCTATTCCAGTTTCTCTTTTCTTTTCTGTAGGCTAGGTAAACTTGAAAATAAAAATTAACTTGATCCGTCAGGTACCACCATGATTACTGTCACCTGAAGATAATTTACTATGTTTCAATCTGGCTGATTTTGTTTGGAAGGAAAAAATGCACACTGAAAGGATTTTCTTAAGAAACTATCTTAACCATTTAATGTTGGAGGGACCCTAGAATGTGAGCCTGTGGACCCTTCATTCTCTAGCTTCAATCACAACCTTAGTGATTCAATCCACTCTCATGGCCTTAAATAGCATATATATGCCAACATCGCCCAATTTTTAGCACTGAAGCCAGAATAATCTTTTTAAGACCTAAGTTGGAGCAAGTCCCTCCTCTGCTCAAAGCCTTACATCTCACTCAAAGTCAAAGCCCAAGTCTTATGACTCCCTACAGGGACCTTCACGGTCGGATCCTTGTTAGTTTCACCTCATAGTTATAGTCCCTCTTGCTCACTTGATACTGACACATTGGATTCTGCTGTTCTTTGAATATCATAGCATGTTCCTGCTCCATGGCCTCTGCAGTGGATGATCTTGCCCCCTGGGTCTGTCTTCTCAGCCTGGCTCCTTTACCCTTGAAAGTCTTTGCTCAACTGTCTTCTTTTCAGTGAGCTCTTCCCTGACCACCTTTGCCTTTTCCTGCATTGCTTTTCTTCCACTGTGTTATCAAACACAATACATAATTTGTTTACTCAGTAATCCTTTAAGATACGAGCTCCTTGAGGGCATGGGATTTCTGTCTTGTTTCCCACTATATGTCCACAATTTGATACAGAGTAGATTCTTGATAAATATATGTTGAAAAACTATAGGCAGTAGAAGACAGAAGGTTGAGTTTTTTATGAAATGCTTCTGTGTGGGCACTGAACAGTTCCTGAGTATTTGCAAGTACAGACTCAAAGTCATTGATGGCATAGGGTCTTCCCAAAGAAATCAATGGCTTAGACACCTGCTGTTACTGCATCCTCCTAGAACTGAGGATCAGAAATGCCAAGAGCGTGAGGTTCTGCACAGATTGACTCTTTGCAAGGTGTCAAAAACAGGTACAGAATTAGAAACGGAAAGCTTTGTACTTGGACTGATTCACAGGTTTCAGCATTTCAAATTCCCAAGTGCTGCTGCTACTGATAGTTTCTGAAATATCTCACAAACTGCTGCCCCTGCTATTGCTGGTGTGTGCACGTGCACACACAGACACACTTGCTTCCTTACACCAGGTACTGCTCAATACAACCTATTCCCCATCCCAACTTACATCTGGAGGGCTGAGATATTGCTCAAGAAGACTTCTGCCAAGACAGTATTTTCTAAGCACCTGGGTCCCCAAGGGAATGAGGTGTGTCTGATGGTGTCCACAGTTCCCTCCCCACATCTGTCAGCACAGTAATATATGGCAGATAATATGATTTCACTGCACTGTGGTGATTTAAACAGGCATGACAAGATCGTGATTTCAGACTTGTGTATACTGTAGGCACCTGAGTGATTGTGCCTGTTCTGCCATCTTCTTAGCAGACCAACTTAAATAACCTGGTGATTCTTCAGTCTTAGAACTGACCCTCAGCCCTTCCTTTCCATTCACAGGGCAAGATTTGCCAGTACTCTCTTTTGGAATCTTCCCCATTTTCACCATGACTTTGCATCCACAGGAAGCCAATCTCCAAGGGCTGCAGAGTTCTGGGAAGGAAACTATCTGCTAGATTTGTAATACAGCATGGTTATTTGAGGTACTTTGTTTCCTGTGTGTCTGAGTTAAGTGAGTTGGGGACACTTTTATAAAAATAGAACCTAAGGAAAATCCAAGCTCTTTTCATGTAAAACACATGTAGGCTCACAATGGTCCATATGGAGACTGCTGGAATCCCCGGCTAAGAATGTCACATCCATTGTGTTGATAGCCTATTTTTAAATAAGTTTTGTTAAGTTGTTGTTAGGTGCCATCGAGTTATATCTGACTCATAGTGACCCTCATATGATTAACAAAATGTAGCCCTTTCAAATATACACTTTGATGAATTTTGACAAATGTATACACTCTACTACTTGACCAAAATATAGAAAATATCCATCTCTCTAAAAAGTTCTCTTTGCTCCTTTCTAGTCAAAATGTCCCTCCCTGCACCAAGAAAATAACTATTCTGAGCTCTGTCACCATGGATTAGCTTTGCCTGTCTTAGAACTCCATGTAAGTGAAATCAAAGATGTAAGTGAAATCATACAATATAATTGACCCTTTTGCATCTGGATCCTTTTGTTCAACATGTTTTGAAGATTCATCCCTATTGATACATTTATCGATTTCTTCTTTTTTCTCTCTGAAAAAATATAGATATACCACAATTGGTTTACCCATTTACTTGGTTATGGACACTTGAATCATTTCCAGACTTGGATTATAGCAAATACAGCTTCTCTGAGCATTCATATGTAAGCATTTGCACGTATAGTTTCTTTTCTCTTAGGTAAATACCTAGGTGCGGAATAATAGGTGTCTTTTTAACTTTTTAAGAAACTGCCCAACTTTTTCACTTTTTTTTTTTTTTTACTATTTTACATTCCCTTAGTCGATGTAGAAGAGACGCTGTTGCTTTTTGCATGTAAAAAGAGAATCCTAGGGAAAAGGCTAAGATTAGCTCTCAGAATTGCATATACTGGTAGGATTTTAGGTTTTGGTGGTAGAGGAAGACATTTAAGGTTTGCGCAGATTCCCAGAGCCCCACAAATCACATAGGAGTCATCTTCCTGATATACTTGTACACAAGGAAAAGGAAATCCAGGAAAGGATATGGCTGTCAGAAGGCCAAGGGGGCAAAGCAGGGTGGAAAGTGTCCTGGACTTGTCATGAAAGGACCTACATTCAAGTCTCAGCTCTGCTATGGACCAGCTGGTGATCTTGATCCTTAGTCTAGGACACAGTGTTTTCATCTATGAAACAGGGATTATAAGGCCTTCCTAACTGTTCCTAACAATGATTCACACTGTTACAGGGAGAGGTGACCCTGAAAGCCGAGGCCATGTGTCCAAGGGCTTCACTAAGTGCAGGAATGGTGATAGTACTGATGGGGCTGCCATGACTCTCCAGATCCACAGAGTTCTAGAGCCTTGGAGTTCGGACACAGAGGTGAAAAGAGGGTGCAGATGGCCACACTTCCTGGGCAGGGGCAATGTCGTTTATAGAAATCATCCTGCTCTGCTCCCAAGCTAAAGATTTGGCTGTCCAGCCATTGGCATAGGTAATTTCAGGGCATCAGAAATCAGAAAACTGAGTCCAGTCTTCGCTGTGTTGGCAATAAATAGGGTAAATCCCTTAAACCTCTTAGCTTAAATGTTCTCAATGTATCTCCACTTCCACCTCTGTTTCCATTTCCATCCATCTCCATCTCTGTCCCCATCCCTACCCCACCCCCATCTTCCTCTCCATCTCCTACCTAAGGTAGGAGGAGAAATAATATAAAACTCATCAAGGTCCCATGGCCAGTGGGCAATGGAGGTAGTTTTAACCTTCTCACTCAGCTGTGCCCCCTCGTCCAGACCAACTTTTCTCTGCCAGTTCTAAGTCTGACACTTTATCTACATTTTTTGATTCATTTTATCCTTTGGTCCTGGAGGTGTCACTACCTCCCTTCACATAGAGGGAGCCTGAGCACTGATAAGCCCAGAAATTGAAAGAATGGTATAAAACTGAAGTACCTCTACAAACTACCACACTGTCCATGCAAGCAGGTTGGGCTGGAGGGATGGACAGGGCTGGGCTGGGACTGAAGCTGCCAAGCAGCCAGGGCTTTGGAGTCAGAAACACCCAGGTCCAATCCTGCTGAAGCTCACATCCCTCTGCTGAACTCATCAATCCTCAGGCCCCCTCTATGTAAAAGCGGGGTAGTGATACCTCCAGGGCCAAAGGATAAAATGAGCCAAATAATCTGAATCAATTGCCAGTCCCAGGGTTGGCAGAGAAAAGTTGCTCTGGACATGAGGTGGCATAGCTGAATAAGAAGGTTAAAACTACCTCCATTGCCCACTAGCCATGTGACCTTGATGAGTTTTGTATTACTTCTCCTCCTACCTTTGGTCAGAGATAGAGAGGGAGATGGGGTGGGGATAGAGATGGAAAGGGAGATGGAAGTGGAGATGCAGATGCAGATGGAGATGGAGGGGAAGATAGATGGAGATGGAGGTGGAGGTGGAGATAGAAGTGGAGATGTAGATGCAGATGGAGATGGAGGTGGGGATGCAGATGGAGATGGAGATGGATGGAGATGGAGGTGGGAATGCAGGTGTAGATGGAGACGGAGGTGGAGACGCAGATGGAGATGGAGATGGATGGAGATGGAGGTGGGAATGAAGGTGCAGATGGAGATGGAGGTGGAGACACAGATGGAGATGGAGGTGGAGATGCAGATGGAGATGGAGATGGATGGAGATGGAGGTGGGAATGAAGGTGCAGATGGAGATGGAGGTGGAGACACAGATGGGGATGGAGGTGGAGATGCAGATGGAGATGGAGATGGATGGAGATGGAGGTGGGAATGCAGGGACAGATGGAGATGGAGGCAGAGATGGAGATGACATGCAGATGGAGATGCAGATAGGGATGGAGATAGAAATGTGACTGCAAGGGGGTTATTGAGGAGTCCCCTAAGGGTTAAGAGATTTCAACTGACCCCCTGGGACCTCTGGAATGGGGATGGCTCTTCCTAGAGGTGAGGCAGTGAGCCTTTATACCCGTGCCTGGCTCTGACATTAAGTGTGGAGCATTTTCTGGAGGGGCATTAAATGTGAACTGTCCCTTTGCCAACACTCCCAGCAGCTGAGGGAGTGAGCACTTCAGTCCTGAAGGGACATCCCGGTAGCTCACCCCAGCATCTACTATATGTCTCTGTGCCTCACTTTCCTAATCCATGTCATAGGAACAATAAGAGTACCTACTTCGTTGGCTTAAATTAGGAATAAAAGAGTTAATAAGGATCCCTTATTTAGAAAACATTCAATAAATCCGCTTTAACTGAACGAATAGATGAATGAACTCTTTCAATTCTGTCCAGAAGAAAAGACAAATGTGAGGTTTGCCTATTGAGGAAAAAGCCCACTAGGTAGGTGACAAAGCATTTGGTTGGAAAGCAGGGAATTCAATACACTTGAAACCATGGGACTCTGACGCACGGAGGAAATCGAAATCTCCTTTTCAAAACATTGGTTGCACCTGAGGGTCCGGTTTCCGCCATGCTCCTTGCCAGAGTCCTTTACCCTCAGTGTGTTGAGCTGCAGTATGGGAACTTGACAGCTGAAGACAGCTCAGCAGGGTGCAGGAAGGCAGACATTTAATGTGCTTTGACAATACAAAGGGTTATATAAACGACCCAGTTTCTGTAATTTTGCTGTAACTGTCATGGGAATTGCTATAGACAGATACGGAGAAGGCCCTGTTTATGCACTTAAACTTTAAAAGGTTTAACCACTAAACACACAGTCTCTTTCTCTTCCCCTCCCCTCCTCACCATCCTGCATTTAAATTGCATTGAGGTGGGGGCCGTGGGGTGAGGGGAGAAAGTTGGAATGATGAGTTGCCTTTATCTGCCCGCCCCTCAGACCAGAGCCCCACTTTCTGACTCCTGGGCCAGCTGAGTGCCTGCCCCTGGCCGGCCTTCTCTGGCAGATTTCCCTACCTGCTCCACAGTGACAAGACAAGACAAGATGCCCAGAGGGGGAGGGAAGGCAGGAAATGAAATGCACTGGCTCTGAGCTCACGGCTTTTGCCCAATTTAAATCTGGTTCCCGTCCCAGTGTTCAAAGCGCATCGCCGTTTGATTCTTGCCATCTCATCTTAGAAGACTTTTCCCGAGGTGGGGGTGGGGATAGTTCTAAAGCCAGACAGGCAGGAGGTGGGAGGGCTTATACAGGCAGATACCGCAGGCTTCCAAGCTAAGTGCCTTAGCCGGGGAGAGCTCCCGGCTGCTGCTGACATTTCTCAGACAGGAGATCAATAAGTGGGCAGAGCTTGAAAAGCAAATCAGGCTTGGACCTGCCCTGGAGAACCTTCAGCAACTGTCACCGGCAGAAGAGGCGTCCCAGAGGAGGCCTGGAAAGACAAGGGACACAGATAGCCTTGCTATAGCCAAGCAGGAAAACGAAGGCTGCCCAGGGAGAAGAAAGGGGCGAATGCTGCCACCCCCGTATCCCCATCCTGCCTTCACAGTTCTTGCTGAATGTGTTAAGACGCCCTGATTTCTGCCTCCCGGGTAAAGTAGACACCTGGAGGTGGATTTGCAGCTCCTGTGGCATTTCCAGTCCTGAGCAGGAAGAGCTGACCCAGCTGGGAAATCATGTCTGCTCCGTCAGACCCCTCCTGGAGACAGAGCCTTAATCCTTGCCTGAATAACACCTATGGAGAGTGTAAAGATTTCTGCATCCTCCACTCAAATGTGCAAAGGAATGTCCTAAAGCAGACACACACACACACACACACACACACACACACACACACACACCGGGGTGGGGGGGAGAGAGAGAGAGAGGAATGGGTACCAAACTTGGTTCGACCTGGCAAGCCTGGTCTACTCCCGGTAATGTGAACAATCTCTTTTGGAAGTTGAGTCTCTTTTGCTGTTGTTGTTGTTAGGTGGTGTCGAGTCGGTATCCGACTCATAGCGACCCTCATAGGGTTTTCAATGGTTGACTGTTTCGGGATTGCCTTGGGAGTGGATGGCCAGGCCTTTCTCCCATTTTTGCAGTGCTGGGAATTGAACTCGGGACCTCAGAGACTGCATCGCAGCGCTCTACCAACTGAGCTAAATCCCAGCCTCTCTTTTGCTAGCAATAGTCATTCTTTCCATGTTGCTCTCCCTCTCTCGATCCTTTCCTTGTCACCTGGGTAGCAGAAGGGAGCATGCCAAATCTCCTGGTTGTGGGGGAAGAGGCCCTCTAACAGTTACTGTTCCTCCTTCTGGGTCCTTTGTGTCTCCACCACAACAGACATTCACAATGCTGGTAACATCTGAAGTCTATGAACTTGACCTCAGTGAACTTAGGGCATTTCCGTCAAGAGCTTTAGGGTCCTCCTTGCTGCGTCAGCTCCTCTCAGCCCTGGTTGCTATTGAAGACCTCCTGAAGCTTGGTCATGACTCCTAGCCAGTCTTCCATTCAGGGAACCCCATCAATTCACTCAGCTCTAGGATCCTTTTTGCTCCTAGACAATGTCTTGACAACATCTATGTTCTCCTGGGGCCTTTGGATGCTTCTAGGATCTCGAGCATGCTCAGTGGCACCCAGGACAGCTCAGGAATGGAAACTCTGGCTTGCTCTCTGCCTCATTACTAGTTGCCTTAGGTTAGTGTGGGTGCACTCTGCCAGCCAGCTCCTTCTGCACTTTTGCCCTTGGCTTTGCCCTTCACTCCACTCAGGCAACTCCCCATGTTAAAATTATAATACAGAGAGGGCCCAAGAGAGCAAGATTTTCCAGTCTGGTGAGAATTTTGCTCATGTCATATACACTGTCTTCCTGACCCAAGTTTCCTTATGGTTAAGCCTTAACAGCGGAGACTGGACAGAGGAAAAAAATAATTTCCTGTCATAGTTTGAAACAGATAGTTTGAAACATAGTTTGAAAACAGATCATAAGGGCTGGAGATGTAGCTCAGTGGTACAGCACTTGCCTAGCATGCACAAGGCCCTGGATTCAATCCCCAGCACAGCAATAAACAAACAAACAAACAAACGAATGAATGAATAAATAAGGAAAGCAGACCATGATACAAGGTCTTGGGCAGAGGTAGTGTATTAGAGAAGTGATCCCAGTGAATGAGTAAAGAAATGAAGGAAAAAGGAGAGAGTGAGCTAGAGTAGGAATAAAACTCCATAGAATGGAGGGTAACATGGGCTGATTTCTCAAGAAAGTGCAGAAAATGTCTTGTAAAATTTTCTACCAGAAGGACAGGAGACTGGGGTATTTATACAACCCCGAATGAAGATTGTCTCTAAAGATATTAATTCCTTCCTACTTCTGAGCTGCACAAGCACACAGACTAGGCAAACTCTCTCATAGGTGGAGGAGGCTCATTGGACAGAAAGAAGATGTTGTTGTTGTTGTTGTTGTTGTTGTTGTTGTTGTTGTTGTTAGGTAGCGTTGAGTTGGTATCCGACTCATAGCGACCCTGTGTACAACAGGCAAAACACTATTGTCAGTACTTCTCTGTTGTTCATAGGGTTTTCAATGGCGGATTGATTTGGGGAAGTGGGTTGCTGGGTCCATCTCCCAAGAAAGAAGATAGACATGCTGAATTTGAGGAGAGTGTCCACCATAGCTGTGGCTGAAATCAGAGTGAGTCAAGTGAACAGTGCGGGTCACCAGAAATTTCTGATGTTCTACCCCAAAAGGAATTTAAATGAGGAGGAATTCTTTAGAACATATTATTCATTACAGTAGCCTTAAAGTTTGGTATAATCCTCTTGTTCTGTAAAGGAGAAACAGAGGCACTAAGAAGTTTCTATTTGCCCAAGGTCAAAATGATTAAACACTGAGTCACAACTAGAGCCTAAGTACTAAGGAATCATTCCAGGACTCTTTATGCTGCATCCTTATGGATGCATTTAGCCATCAATAGTATCTTTATTGTCTGCAGCCATGGCACCCTAGCATCTGATCCTGTCTGATCTCAGAAGCTAGGCAGGGTCGGCCTGGTTAATCCTTAGATGGAAGACCACCTGGGAATTCCAGGTGCTGCAGGTTAGGGAGAAGGACCTGGCAGCCCACTCCTAAAACAATAAGTCATTGAAAACCCTATGAATAGCAGAGAAGCACTGACAATAGTGCTGGGCATGGCACAGTGTCTGGGAGTGTTTCATTCTGTTGTACACAGAGTCGCTATGAGTTGGATCTGACTCGACAGCAACTGATGACAACAAGTATCTTTATTGACTTGCCATGGTGTCCATTGAAAAGTAGAAAGATAGTTCCTGCTCTCATCATCATCATCATAAGCACATGCTAGAAAGGGGACTAGCTTAAATACCCTCTCCTCAATTAGACAATGCTCCAGAAACATAAGGAAGAAACCAAAAGTGCCCAGAAAATACAGGGCACCTATTGTAAATATGCATGTGGCAAATTTTAATTGAGTTAATGCTGAATTGAGTTAATACTTAATCTGAGCTAGGAAGATATGGCAGGCAGCCTCTCAGAGCAAAGAGCACCCCTCCCACAATCCCTGCCTCCTGATATCCATGCCCTTGTGAAATACTCTTTCTCTTGGGTATAGGCTAGACCTAGTGACTCACTTCTGATGGATAGGATATGGGAGAAGTGGTGGGATGTCACTTCCAAGATTAGGTTTATAAAAAGACCATGGCTTCTGTTCTGGATACTTCCTCTCGCACTCTCTTATGTTGTTTGCTCTGGGGTAGCCAGCTGCCACGTCATGAGACAATTCTGTCAAGAGGCCCACGTGAGCAAGCTTGGAAGTGGACTTCTGAGGCCTGCCAGCAGCAATGTAGATAAGCTTGTAAGCATATCCTTCCCGAGTTGAATCTTTGGATGAAAATGTGGCCCAAGTGATACTTTGATTGCAGCTTCATAAGAGGTGCTGTGCCAAAGGACCCAGTTAGGTCACGTGAAGGTTTCTGACCATTAGAGACTATGAGATGATTTTTCCCCTAAATTTTGGGCTAATTTTTATATAGCAATAGATAACCGATACAGAAGACATTGAATTAGGTATTGGCAATGAAAGTACGGGTAACATATGGACTTAGGAGCATGATAGAAGTTTGCTCAAACTATCTTCAGTAGAAAAGAGCACATATTAGAAGAATTTGTGGCTATCTCCCAGAATCTAAGGGCAGGAAGAGCAACAGGACTTATGAAGACTAGAACCAGAACTTAATTACCAGACATTGTGGACTAGGTAATGGTTCTTTTTTTTTCCCCTGACTCCTTCTGTCTATGGAACATGAGAAAAATCAAGTACCTTCTGCAGCCTTACATGTTGTGATGGGTAATTTTATGCGCCAGTGTGATTGGGAAAAGGGACACCCAGATAGCTGGTAAAACATTTCTGGGTGCATCTCTTAGGGTGTCTCCAGAAGAGATTAGCATTTGAATTGGTAGACTTTGTAAACAAGATTGCCCTCATTAACGTAGGAGGGTATCATCTAATTCACTAAGGGCTCCAACAGAACAAAAACCTGGAGGAAGGGCCAATTCACTTTTTGTGTTTGGCTGGGACATCCATCTTCTCCTGCCTGGGGACACTGGTGCTCCTGGATCTTGGGTGTTTGGACTCAGACCAGGACTTATACCATTGGTTCCCCTGGTTCTCAGACTTCTGGGCTTGGGCTAGAACTACACAACCAGCTCTCCTGGAACTCTAGTGCACAGACCAAAGATCATAGGATTTCTCTGCTTCCATAATCATGTAAGTCAATGACTCATAATAAATTATCTATCTATCTATGTATCTATCTATCTATCTATCTGTCTATCTATCTATCTGGGCTGGGATTTAGCTCAGTTGGTAGAGCGCTGCTCTGCAGTCTCTGAGGTCCCGAGTTTAACTCCTAGCACTGCAAAATGGGAGAAGGACCTGGCAATCCACTCCCAAGACAATCCCGAAACAGTCAGCCATTGAAAACCCTATGAGGGTCACTATGAGTCGGATACCGACTCGACGACACCTAACAACAACAACAACATCTATCTATCTATCTATCTATCTATCTATCTATCTATCTATCTCTATCCTGTTGGTTCTGTTTCTCTGGAGAAACCTGATTGATACACCTGTCTTCTACATTTAGGCACAACAGACTCTTACTTAAGTTCCTGTGACTGAATTCCCAATTCCTAGAGTTGGCACATCCTACATCAACAGCCAACCTCCTTTTTTTGCAGTAATTGGGAGTTGAACCCAGGGCCCCACACATGCCAGGCAAGTGCTCCACCACAGAGCTGAACTTCCAGCTCCTTTTATATTTTTTATTTTGAGATAGGGTCTCACTAAGTTGTGCTGGCTTCCTCTGGCCTCAAAGTTGTGATCCTCCTCCACAGCCTCCCAAGTCTCTGGGATTACAGTCATGTACCAAGGTACCTGGTCTCAGCTGTCCATTTTTTGCCTCCCTAGCAGAGGAAGCAGATGGAGTTATAGGGTTGGAGTCTCCCTCAGAAAAGATTTTGAGAAGAAGCCATGGGAAGTGCAGTCAAAGGAAGCAACAAGTTGCTTGAACTGTCCTCAAGGAGCTTGCAATTTATTTGACTGGGGTGAGGACAAAGGAATCTGGACAGTGGGACATTTTACTGGCACGTCCTTATCTGGAGGACTAGGACTATACTAGAAAGAATCATGCTCTCAGGTCTAGCTGGGTGGCTTCTGGAGAATCATTATCTTTGCTGGGCTTCAGTTTCCTATAAGATGAGCAAGTTAGGTCCTAGTGACTTCTATTGGCCTTCCCAGTTTTGAAATCCTGTGACTATAAGGGAAAGAAGAAGTAGAAGAGAGGTGATACCCCCAGACATTCTTATGAAATTGGAAATCTTGGTCCAGTTGGTGCTTGGCATTTTATGGTCGGATAGCTGAGGTCTCCAAGGATGGGCTGGAGACACTCAGATCTGTGAGGCACCTGGCCGACACTGAAACTGGCCTTGAGAACAATGAAACCATGATGCCCCAGCTGTTGGAATCAAAGCATGTCTTTCAAAAGAGGCAGATGACACAGAACTTTAGAAGCTGTCAGTGGCTTGTAGAGTTGAAGGCTAACTAGAGAATTCACAAAGCAGAATAGAAAATAGAAAAATAGAAAACCGATTTTACCCTGAAGGCTCTGCTGTCTTCTTGCAGAAGGTTGTTGAGAGGACCGGAGTAACCTTTCAAATGACAGGCTAGGACACACCATGCGGTGTTGATCCCATGTGCCTATTTTTCCACTTTCCCTTTCTTCACACACACGCAGGCACACACACACAGGATCTTCTGACTCTCCACCTCAGTAATTCCGCTCTGAGCTTTGTCTCAACCACTCAGAGTTCAGTCTGCTACTTATCATCATCATATCTGGAAAGCACCTTCAATGAGCCTGCCCCCTGCTTTGGGTCATTTTTATGTCACCACCTCATTCCAGTGTTGGTGGAGATTTTGGTTTATGTTTTATTAATCTCCATGTAGAAACGCCCTCCTACACTTCACATTTCCATTATCTGGAAGAAGAAATGGGTGGAAATAATTACCTCAGTTCAGGTCAAGCCTGAAATAGAAGAAGGTGTGACTCAGGTCTGGAATCTGATAAGAAGGTGCCTTTCTAGGACATAGGACTTACGCGAAGAACACCAATTTAATGTGGTAGACACGTTTTTACTTTGCTTTCCTCTCCTTTTCATTTTTATGCCCTTTCACAAAGAGAAGCACTGTGTGTGCTAAGGGGCTGGGAACCAGACTACATCTTTGTGATAGCAGGAAGCCACCGCCCTCACCAGGGAGGATGGATTAGTTAATGCCTGTTAAATGCTTTGAAATGGAATGTCTTCTGTGCCCAAATACTCAATCTGATGATAGCCCTAGGTCCAATATCACAGGAGGGAAATGTAGTTCCTGGATGACGAGGGCCTTTCTTTCTGGGAACGCTGATTGCTGCCTCCTTTCTGATCAAAGGACAACACCCTGAGAGGGGAAATGGCACAAGGCCCTTGCCCAATGCCAGGGATAGGGAGGGAAGAGGGCGTAGGGAGGGGAAGAGGCATAGGAGTAAGAATTGTGAAAGGAGGGAGGGAGGGGATTGGCTTGGGGAGAGGAGAGACACAGAGAGAGAAAGACAGAGACAGAGACAGAGAGAGACAGAGACAGAGACAGAATTGCAATTATCAGGATTGCAATTATTAGGATTACAATTATTATCTGGATCAGAGAGTTATAACCTACCCATATATTTCTGATAAATCTGCTGAAAGCAAATGTAGTCTTGGAAAAAATAAAGTTTACCCTAACAAAAGAAAAACAGCTGCTTTACTAAGTTAAGGTGCCAGAGATTGTTTTACTTGGCTTTGCATTATCTGTTTGCTTATTTGGCTAGTGGGTTGCTTAGTTGGCTGAATTTTTTAGTTTAAAATCCAACCAAGTAAGATTCTTTTGTATTTGGCCAAGATAGCTTTTTCCTTTTGTCTTAACTTGGCTCCTGCTCACCTGCCCCAGATGTGGAAAGATGCAGGCCTTCCTCATGTTAAGTGACAGGGCAGTCTGCCTGGAACCTCTCGGGTTCTATTCTGCATTTGTCCACCTTGGAGAGACCTGTGCTCAGACAGTCATTGCAGCTGCCTTCTAAAATACAGGCAGCTGAGGTTTGCTCTTACCCGATGGTCATGCTGAGCCTGCTAAGTTGGATTCCCTTCTTTATCTGTGGGGAAGAGGACACAAGGCAACTCAGAGATAGAAAAGATAATGAGCAATGACAAGAGAGGGCTCCTGTCAGGGAAAATCTGACAAAAAGAAGGTGTGAGTACTGCTGAGTCTGTGAATTATCCACCCTGGAGGCTGTCAATGCCCATGCCAGTGGATGCTCACCTACAGTGAGCTGCAGGGTCACTCACTCATTCATTCATTCATCACTTTTTTCTCTCTCTCTGTCTTTATTGCTCTTTTCTAACCTCCCTCCCTATTTCCTTCTTTCCTTCCTGCCTTCCTTCCTTCCTTCTTTCTTCCCTTCCATCTCTTCTTCTTTCTTCTCTTTTAGTATATTTTCATCCATTCACTCTGTTCATTAATTATAATATCCATTTATTTTGTATTGATTATGCATTATTCCAATAAATGTATATTGAGTATCTTCTATTTACCAGTTACTATGCTGGGTCCGGGGCTGGGATTTAGCTCAGTTGGTAGAGCACCGCTCTGCAGTCTCTGAGGTTCCGAGTTCGATTCCCACCACTGCAAAAATGGGAGAAGGCCGTGGCAACCCACTGCCAAGGCAATCCCGAAATGATCTGCCATTGAAAACCCTATGAGGGTCGCTATGAGTTGGACACGACTCGATGGCACCTAACAAACAAAAAACAACAATGCTGGGTCCTGGGGTTACAATGACAAACAAGGCAAAGATTCTGACTTAAAGGAATCCAACCCACACCCAAATAACCATATTGTGGATTAGTCATAATACTTGTCCTAATGAAGTACTAGTGAAGTTCTCTGGGTGCTTAGAGGAGAAGAGTTAGGTCTAGTTGGAGGGATCGCTGAAACTTTTATAGGGGAGATAGCATTGGACTTGAGCTTGGAGAGACAGAAGGAACTTTTCTCCATGGAATAGGGGAGTGGCAGGAAATGCAACTGGCAGTAGACTCAGCTTAGGGAAGGGCATGGAGGCCAGAGGTTGGATAAATGGAAGGAGCAGTAAACCACTCAGGGTGGCTGAGGTACAGAGTCAAACAAGCAGGAGCAGAAGATGGGACTGAAGGCCGAGAGCTCTAAGACACACCACTCTCCAAGATGGCCACCATGCCCAGTACTAAGGACCTCTTTCTGGAACTGCAGAAGAGTCTCTAAGGAACACAGCAAAAACATGGCCACTCAAGAGAAGCCAGAGGGAAGGCTGCCTAGGTAGTGGGTGGATCTCCTGGAATCTCTTCTCATCGACCATTCCATCTAGTCAATTACATTTGCTAATTTTCATCTATGTATCATGTGTTCGAATCCAATCTTGTATAGAAAAATGATTGATAGCAGTGGGTTTGGATTTGGGGTTTTGTAGACCAATCAGATCTTTAGAAATCAATGAGAAGGCCATAATGATGTCAACCTTGAGTTTTGGCAAGAAGAAACATACTCCAAATTTTCCAAATTTATTATCACCATCAGTGGCCAAGACTGCAAATTGCTTACTGAATATCCATTCTCCCCTTCTTCCTGGCAAATAGAATGCTGTCTTATTTGGGATGGAAATATGGCCAGATCAAAACCCTGTTTTCCAGCCACTGTTGGTCACCAAGTGGAGTACCTGGGGGAAACTATTAAAGAGAGATTTTCATAATCTGGTTGGTGTGACTTTCTCCCCGCCTTGTTCTTTCTTCCAATTTGAAATGACCGCCTTTGTGGGTCCATGGGTACACTACCATCACGAATATGGGGCTCACTCTGAGTGGCTCATAACTTCCCCTAGGAAGCTAGAAACAACACTTCTGCCTTACGCTTGTTGTTGTTGTTAGGTGCTATTGAGTCAGGTCCAACTCACAGCCACTCTCATAGGATTTTCAAAGGCTGATTGTTTCAGGATTGCTTTGGGAGTGGATTGCCATGTCCTCCTGTGCCCTATGCTTACAGTCCTCCAATGCCCTCTTAGTGTTTCTAGTTCCCTCTCTTGCTGCCTGTCCCACATGTGAGCTTTGGGGGTGTGTAAAAGGAGTGAGCACGAGCACACTGGGCTGGCATCTGACTCCTGGCCCTTCTTTCTTTCTGAGATGCCTCCTCCCATCACTGCAAGAGCCTTTCCTTTGCTCCTGCTCTCTGTTACCTTCATCTAAGAAATGAGAGTCAGCCTTCTCATTTCATAGGGGGCCCCATGCCTTTTATATTCGTTCATGTTCAGCCAAGGCAGCTTAGAATGCTTCAGGTATTTCAAAAGAGAGTGCTCCCTGCGTGGAATTGGTTACAAATGTGTTGGGTGGGGTGGGGGAAGGGATGCGTGGCAGACATCATGCTGCTCCACCCAAAACCCCCTTCAAGGAAGGACTTGTTGTCCCAGCTGCTGAGAGTGCTGCAGGCTAACAGCCTCCAGCTGGCAGCCGCCTTCAGGGACTGCCTCAGCTGCAAACAACATCTTGCCCAAAGCCATGCTCTCCTGGGGCACTACTTTGGCCCACTGCCAGGTAGCTGATGGGCCCTAGCTACTCCAGCTCTCCCTGTGGGCTTGGCAGAGGCTTCCACAGACCTGCGTCATGCTTTGCCTCTCCCTCTCACAAATGTTAACTGTTAAGAAGTACCTGGCCTGCCAAAATCTAGCTAAGTGTCAGCTTCCAGAGAACCTAACCTGTGACAAGAGGCAACCCAGAGATTAGTAACTAATTGCAGGAAGTTGCAGACACCCCTAGGCCGGAGCAAGAGAGGGCAGGAGACAGGTCACCAGAGCCCAGGGTCTGCTCGCCACTGACCTGACTGAAACACTGGACATGGTTAGAACAGAGCCATTGCTGAAATTCCAGGGGCCCTTCTGAATTCCCCAAGTCACTGGAGCCTGATGTTGCCTGATGGTGATTAAGATGCCACCAGACAGGAAAAAGGAAAATGTCTTCTATCTCCGTCTCTCCTTCCCAGTTCTTCCCATCACTTCTTCCCATTAGAAGAAACTTCCTGAAAGCCAGGTGGCAAAGGAGTCTGGGAAATTGTTTTTGTAGGAAATTGTTTTTTGTAGGACACAGAGCAGAAGGGCAAGCATGATGTTGAGAGAGAGAGGAAGATGTCTAGCAATAAACTTCGGCCTCAAGTCCTCATCTTGTGGCAGGAGAACTGAAGAGGAAGGGTAGGTATGAGTGCTCAGATGAGACCTAAGACCTGCTTGATGACTTGATTGCAGCTTCCTGAAAGACTCTTAGCAGGGGACTTGGCTTAAGCTGCACTCAGGTTTCTGATCCCCAGACGCTATGAAATAATAAATGTTATGTTGCTCGAAGCTGCTAGGTTTGTGGTCATTTGTTACCTGGTAGTACATGACTAATACAGTCAGTGATTAACAATGTGAGTTGAGGAGGCCCAGGAAAGTGTCTTAGATAACGTTTGGAAGAAAGAACAGTATCTCAATAGGTAGCAAAGGGAGCAAGAATATTGCAAGCAGAGAGATCAACAAATACAGCTCCTTAGGGGTGTGAGAATGCATAGTGCATCCATGATCTGCAGCTTAGTATTGCTAGACTGAAAGATATGAGGGTACATGGTAAGAGATGAAGCCAAGAAGTCAGGAAGGACCAGTGGCTCTCAAACCCGGCTGGGTACTAGAAGCATCTGGGGGCTTTAGAAATACTGATACCTGTTTTCCACCTCCAGAGATTCTGTTGAAATGGCTGTGGAATGCTGTGCTGACACAAGGATTTTAAAAAGCTCTTTGGGTGATGGTGAAGGGACTAGAGTGAGGTACTTGTCTCAAGTACAAAATTTAAGGGGACAGCCAAAAAACTCAGAAATCAAGATAAATAATATTTGAGTGCAATATCTTTTAAAGATCAAAATTAATGTCCAAACTCCGTAGTGAACAGAAGAAAATGTTTAAATAAAGACAGAATCGTTGGGCAGGTGTAGGGTGCAACCAGCATTGAGAACTACTGCTATTGACCTTGAGGAAACTTGTGTACCATCCCATACATCTTGAGATTTGTGCAGGGCAAAAGAACCAAGTTTGGGCATCAAGCAGCAAGGAGACATCATCAGGTGCCTGTTTTGGGAAAGACCTTTTGGCTGCTAAGTAGGTGGGGAATGGGAGGTAAATGTGGCAGGATTTCAAGACCAGAGAGAGCCATACTAGCTGGAAATAATACCACACAAATCCTATGGGAAAGTGGTTCAGTGTGAACTGAAATCAATCATAGCAAGGCATTAGAGGAGAAGAGGGATGAGTCAGTGCTGCCCTGGAGCTGACCGAACTGTCTTGCAAGGTTTGTGTACAACTCCTTCTCGGTAGCACATTCAATGATATCACATTGCTGGCTTGAAATCAGCTTTGGTGAAGGTATTTACACTACAGATACTGGCAAACGCTACAAATCAGAAGATCAAGGAAGGTTTTTTTCTTGTTGTTAGAATCAGTTGTTAAATATTTCCCAGTATATCCATGGCCGAGAAGCATGTTTCTGAATACTAGAAAGGATTTGATGAGGAGTTAGACATGGAGGGGGAGAAGGACTGAAATGGCCCAGAGGATGACTGTCTGGTGCCAGTAACTAAATTTTGAACTTCAAGAAGAGGGAATTGTATTGAGGGGAGAGGGAGTTATGAGAAGGTGATGGGAGAGGTGAACATGAGCAATGTACAATGATATGCATGTATGGAAATGTCATAATGAAATCCATTAAGTTGCATGCTAAAAATTACTAATAAATTAAGATTACTGGCGGAAAAAAGAAGAGAGAATTGGCTTCAAGTTAATTGATGGTTGCACAGGACTATGTGCAGAGGGAAGCATCTAAGGTCACCCTTAGTCTTGTAAACTCAGCAGATGGAAGGAATATTTCAAGGGTGCCTTTTGTTATAGTTCAGATCAGCTTTGAAAAGTCACAGGCCCTGAAAGATTTAGAATATGCTTAGAGGGCATTGAGAGACAAGCTGACTAGGAAGAAATCCAAGCTTCCCTTTTCTCATCCCTTGGTCTATGATCTTCAGGAGTCTATGTCTGGAGCAGAACTATAAACATCACTAGTGGAGAGCTGGTGTTTACTCAGGCACTATGGAAGCCATTTCAGGATTAATATTACTGCTTGCCTTGGAAACAGGCTAAGTGTGCTGATTGTAGGGTCTGGCCTGCCAATAATTTGTTGGTTATCATAGGAAAATTTATTAAATCTCTTAGTGCTTCATTTTCTTATCTGTAAGATAGTCTTACTTTCCTTCCCCTCTTAAGGTGTGATTATGGAGATAAAATGAGATAATAGCTATTAAGTTCCCCCTAAAAATGTAAAGCTGATCGTGGTGGTGTGCACTGGTGAACAAGGAGGCTGAGTCAGGAGGATCACAATTTCGAGGCCAGCTTGGGCAGCACATTTTTTGGGGGGACTGGAATTTAGCTCAGTTGGTAGAGTGCTACGCTGCAGTCTCTGAGGTCCCGAGTTCAATTCCCAGCACCACAAAAATGGGAGAAGGGCCTGGCAGTCCTCTCCCAAGGCAATCCCAAAACAGTCAGCCATTGAAAACCCTATGAGGGTCGCTATGAGTCGGATACCGACTCGACGGCACCTAACAACAACAACAAAAATGTAAAGGAACTCTTCATATGTGATATAAGATCATACAATTATGAAAGTTATCATTCTATTGATACCATTATGCCAATCACTTAATAATTTTCAAAGGTCTGGATGGACCACTTCGAATTCACCAGAGCCAGGCATTTGCCTCTAGAGGAATTTGGAAAGCTGGTTAAGTTTACATTCTATTTATGGCAGCAAACTAAAATTTGGGTTTATTTTTCACTCCCAATTTCATTCTTTTGGAATTAAAGAAATCACTGCTGTGTTTCAAAGGGAGGAAATTTATTTGGTTCCATGATAAGAAATTTCAGTTTAGCTTGCCTACTTGTGTTTAGTTCAAAGTTTCTCTAGATATATTATCATTTAAACTAGAGGGAAACAATCTCCCTTAACTAGAGCATGGGGCCATGACCTTGCCTACATGATGGGCAGCTAATCCACTTAGAACCAGTGGCTTGCTTTGTATAATTTATAAGACCCCATGAAAAGACAGGCCTCCATAGATTAATATTTCAGCTGTCTTCCCTTCCATTTCATCCTCTGGATGTGGCAGCAACAATCACATGAATCATTCCTGAACTGAGTCGATATCAAACATCCAGAGCTTCATCTGCATTCGATGAAGGTCCAACTCATTCAAGGGAAGTTCCTATAGGATTTCAAATACATGGGTGATTTGCCTTTGACACCTCTTACCCTAACCTGACTGTGCTGGTTTTAAGATAAAATGCCTTTGAATCCTTTGACAAGCTTTAAATTCTCATTTAGAGGTAGGGATCTGGTTCCCTTCCTCTTCAATCCAGGCAGGCTTGTGACTGCTTTGCCCAAGAGCATGGTAGAAGTATGTTATGTATGTGACTTCTGAGGCTAGGTCATAAAATGTCATGCAGACTCTACTATGGCCCTTGAAATGCTTATTCTCTGGAACCTCTCTCTCTCTCTCTCTCTCTCTCTCTCTCTCTCTCTCTCTCTCTCCACTCCACTACTACAGAAGCCAGCTGTTATGCTAAGAGAAACCCAAGCCACCAGAAGCGGCCATTTATAGGTGGAACCCAGTTTTTCAATCATCTCAGCCCAAGCACCAGACACATTAGCAAACAAGCCTCTGGATGATTCCAGTTCCCAGCCATGGATTAATCCAGCCACTTAAGTCTCCCTACCTGAGGCACATTGTGAAACAGGGACATTGTAGAGCAAGGACAAGCCATCCTTACTGTCCTTGTCTGGAATTTTAACCTGCAGAATTCATGAGCATAACAAAATTGTTGTTGATTATGCCACTGACTTTGAGGAGGTTTGTTATGTGACAACTGATAATTAGAACATTGAATAACAAGGTTAAAATTTCTTTTTCTTTCCCAAGCACATAAGAAATTTCTGGCTTGATCAAAGAGGACAAACGTTTTCAAAACAAGCAGACTGTTCTGGACCTCTAACTAAGGTACTAAACAAGCCTCTTAGTGGGAGCTCTAGATTATTCTCTGTGTGTTGGGTTTTTGGTAGAAAGATCAGTTCTTGGTGTTGAATTTCCTTTCTGCATCACATCTTTACAGGTTTTCGATGATTCATTGCCCAATCCACTTATTTATCAAATGATATTTATTGAGTCCCTCCTCTGCAGGGGATGACTTCTAGATGCTCAGGATGTGACGGTAAACATGCAGGATCTCTCTCTTTCTGGAGATTGAGTCCAGTGCAGGGGTCTTAATCTTTCTTATACCATAGACTCTTTTGACATCTAGTGTGGTCTCTGGATCATTTCCCGGGATCATGTTTTTAAATCCATAAAATATGAAATACCTAAGCACATGAAGGAAACTAATTATATTGTGGTACTTACCAACATATTTTTAAGACATTTATAATATGGTAATATATGTGCTTCTTTATTAATGCATTAAATAACAAGATCTAGTGGTGAGTCTAATTAATTGGTAGTGATGAGTGAAAATAGCATATGAAATGTTTACAAAAACTACATCATAAAAATATCTGTGATGTCTGTGGGTAACAGTCACAGGTGTAGCAAATGCTACAGTGCTTGGTTATGTATATATTTAATAGAAGGAAAGCTAAACTTTAGTTAGATTTAATGAAAATAAATATGTGATTGTTTTCTTATCCAAATTAAAGGATCTTTTTGAATTCTATGGTCTATGTATCTCAGGCAAAGTACCCTTGAACTAGGGATATAGAAAGACACTGACCAAACAATAACACTAATGGATAATAAACTGTGATGCCTGCTATGTGAATGTGTTTGTTTCCTGAGACTATTGTAGCCAACTACTACAAACTGAGTGGCTTAAAACAACAGAACTTTATTCTTTTTCAGTTCTGGAGGCCAGAAATCCAAAATCAGTATCACTGGGCTGTGTGTCCTCTGGAGGCTGTAGGAAAAATTCTTTCCTTCCCTCTTCTGGCTTCTGGTGGCTGCTGGCTTGCATGGCTTGTGGCCACATCACTCTAGTCTTCAAGGCCAGAACTTTCCAATCTCCCTGCTCCCTCTTCACCTGGCCTCCTCCTCTGAGTATGTATCACAGCTCCCTCTGGCTCTTTATTACGAAGACATATGTAATTACATATAGAGCCCAGCTGGGAAATCCAGGACAGTTTCCCCATCTCATGAGCCTTAATTTAATTTCATCTGTAAAGTCTTTGCCATAGAAGGTAACAACTATAGGCTCCAGGGATTAGGTAATCTTTTGAGGGGTCATTTTTCATTCTACCACAGTGAACCAGGGTCCATATCCAACCTGGGGGTGATGATATGCCAGGAATAATTTTTCTGAGGAGAAGATTCTGGGTTGACAACTGGAGGGAGAGTGAGAATAACTAAATAAAAGGAGTAGACAAGGCAGGGGAGATCACTGACCTCCAGCCAGGGGGCTGGACTATTGTAAAAACCCAGAAGCTGGAAAGTCTGTATTACATTATGGGCACAAAAAACTCTATGGTTTAAATATCCCCTCCAAAACTCATGTTAATATTCAATTGCCACTCTGATAGTATTGGGAGGGGGGACCTTCCAGAGGTGGCTAGGTTATGGGGGTTCTGCTCTCATGAATGGATTAATGTCCTTATCTTGGGAGTGGGTTAGTTGTGGAAGGAGTAGCTTTGTTGTAAAAGTGAGCTCTCTCACAATGTGATGCCCTCCACTATGTTATGATATAGCATGAAGGCCCTCACCAGATGCTGTTTCCTTGATCTTTGACTTTCCAGCCTCTACAACTAAGAGAAATATTTTTTTCTTTGTGAATTTCCCAGCCTGTAGTATTCTGTGATATCAGCAGAAAGCAGATTAAGACAGAAGACAGTGTGTCTAGGGTGCAGAGCAGGCCCAGATGTTGGGTACAGACATGCTCAGGAGAGGTCAGTGGGGCCACTTCCTGGAGTATCCTATAGGATTTGATTCTGTCCCTTAGAGCAATGAGAAGACATTGAAGAGTATCACATGCTCAGAGCTGGATTTTTAAAAGATAATTCTGGTGAGGAAAATAGATTATGAAGTAGGGGTTGCAAGGATAAGTGGTAAGAGGAAATAGAAGATGTGGCCTGTTTCCAGCCAGAGATGGCAGAGACTTGGTTAGAATAGAGGTGATGGATTTGAGAGCAGGTTAAGTCAATGGACATTTTAGAAAATCTAGCAACTTGGGACATAGTATAGGTTTGATTAACTATAGAAAAAACATGCACAAAGGAAATTGTCAATGTGAGGGAGTATGAATTTTTACTTACAAATCACAAGAAGTGAATTGTACCTTTATTTTACTATATTTAACTTAATCTACTCTGAACTTGTGGAACATTCAATCTCAGTTACACCTGAGAATGTCCATGCCCCCATCCCAAGGCTGTGTAAAAGATTCAGGTGTAGTATACTGTCCAGATATTTGAAGAAGGGCCCTAGAATGGTGTTTGGTGCTCCATGACCACCCCTGATTATACATATATATTCCTTGTTGAAGCCCATATGGGCTCTTGATAGCTGTTATGGCTTTTGGGGACAAGCTGAGTCAGGATCATTAGCCTAGGCTCTGAAAGCCATGGTTCTTGGCATTTAGTGACCCATTCCCCTGCAATTGCAAAGTAATCTATGCCAATAATCCATTCCTAAGTTCTTTTGATAAGAATTATAGCCACTTTGAGAGGGGGAAGCATTAGCTAATCTTCCTATAAACTGCCAACAGAATGCAAGCCTTAGAACAAATTCCATCACTGGTGTAGATGTCTATTTATCTTTTAAGGAAAACATACAAACACTTTACACAACCTGTATACTTGGAAAGCCTCCAGTATCTGTTCTTTCAGGTGCTCCAACCACCATCTTGGTTAGAATGTTCACTTGAGGCCAATCTCAAAATTCCAGAGACCAGATTTTCAAGTCATATAATTGAAGCTCTCCTCTTTAAGGCTGGAAACAAGATAATGCAGATCGATAGCCTAAAGTGGCCTGTGCATGTAGTCTATAGACCTTGCTAGCTTGTTATGCTCTGTTCGTGTCTCCATTTGGGTTTTCCCATAAGTCAGGGTTTAAATGCAGGTAGTTAAACTAGAAGGTGAATAAAGAGAGTAAATAAGTGAACCCCAGGAAGAAAGACCAGTCAGTTACAGGAAGAAAGACCAGTCAGTTAAAGAAGTGCCATAAAGCCAGTCACCACTTTAGGCAACTAGAGCATAAGTTTACAGAAAAAAATGCTGGGAGTAGCCATCTCTGGAAGGTCAGGTGACCACTTCTGGAGTGAGAAGGCTCTAATAGGCAGGTGATGGCTCCTGGAGTTAAAGCTTAAAATATCACATACATAAACCTACATGGTCTATTCTGAAATCATTTAGAAGAGGAGTCCTCAATCCCTGGGCCATAGGCCAGTACCTGTCCATGCTTGTTAGGAGCCAAGCCACACAGAAGGAGGTAAGTGGTCAGTGAGCTTCATCTGTACTTACAGCTGATCCCTGATCATTTGCATTACCACTTGAATCAACCCAAATTCCTCCCACTCTCCCCCACTCCCCACCCATGGGTAAATTGTCTTCTATGAACCCAGTCCCTGGTGCCAAATAGGTTGGATGCCACTGATTTAGACTGATAACAGACATCAGCATACCTAGTGTTCTAGATCCCTTTTGTTGGAGGACCTGACCCTATATAGTCACTGGGCTTGGAAACTGGACTCAGTTCCCCGACCAGTGCACATCCATAGCAACCCAGTCCCCTTATTCAGTGTATCCAACAGTCTCTACTTCTCCTTCAATGCTCCCTGTTAACATCCTTGTGTGCTAAATATTCACCTCCATTCCCTCGTGCCCGCTCCTACACGGGGGGGCGGAATGCGTATTTTGTCAAGACAATTCCTTAGACTGGAGTGATGTTCTCATCCCATGTCCTGATGGTTGCAACTATAGTTGTGAACTGCTCCCCACAAAGCCCCTGAGACATAGGAACACCAAGCTTTTCTTTATATGAGAGGATGAAGAGAAAGAAAACTACCTGCATGAGCAAGAATGAACTACAAATTAATATCTTCAGAAATGATCCTCCCACATTTATGTAACATATGTGTTCTGTGTTTTTATTTTTAAACTAAAATACCTTTAAAACACATAACATAGATTGATGCTACCACAGCCTAGCTACCATCTTCTGGTTGTCTCCCATGTTTCAGTATCTCTGACAAGATCTGTACATATGTTATCAAATTGTCAAGTATCTCACATGAAGCATGATTATTCTGATTTTACAGATAATGAAACTGAGTTTCATCAGGATATCTAAAAATATTTCTTTACAATTAAAAAAAATGTTATTTGTCAAGAAAAAAGTCTCAAAAGGGAAAAACCCAGAAATGCTTATAAGCCATCTATATATTTCAATTTATAATATATTGATTATATTTTTTCAGTGTCTGTTTGCACATATATTTTGGGGAAAAATGGGTTCTTCTAGTAGCAGTCTCTTTTATTTATCCTCTGAGAATGCTGAGGGACGAGTTTCTGACACGGATTTTCTTGAGCTGGAAATAAAATCTCCACCAGGGCAATCCCAAAGCATGCAGACTTCAAATCATTCACAGTATGAAAAGATGTATGCTGGAAAGGGGAGGAGAACAGCTTAATTGTGCGATTTTTTTTTTGTGGGTTCTTTTGTAAAACTCCTGACCTTCAGCTTATAAAACCTTCGCCTGCTTTGCTAAATAGCCCTTCTCACTTGGCCCTGGATCTCCCATCTGATTGAGCATCCCCAATCTGGATGATGTTACTTTAAAATTTGAGGCTATTCTCAATGGTCATCTGGGACCATAACAAAAATCCACCCATTTTATTCTCCTCTTTTCTACTTTCTCAAAAACAGGCTAGTTTGAGAACTCTAATTAAGTAGAAAACAACGTTTTGGAGTGGCTCTCAAAGGCTAAAAGGAAAGAAAAGAGAAACCCTTCTTGGGTCCTCTCGCCAAGCTCCCCACAAGCCCGCGATTGTCTCAGGGTTGCGTCTCAGCTGAGTGAGCACATTCCCTGACTGCGGCAAAGACAGAGTTTGGCATCTTCCCAGCCCTCCTCATTGTGGTGGGAGGCTGAGGCCGGCCACTGCTGGGGCGGGAGGAATGGGGAGCACTGGGAACCTCATGCAATGACACCCTGGCAACCAGGCTGTCTCCTGCTGCAGCTCCTTTCAGGGACACTCACAGTGCCCTCCCCTGCTCATCCCTTTGCAGCAAAACATAATCCAGGCTGTGCAGCCTTCCAAGGCAGGGATTGGTTCTGACCTATTTTTTAGTCCCCAGCCCCTAGCAGTGCTCAAAGTATGCTTATTGAATGAATGGATGAATGAATGAATGATTGCTTAATTTCCATAATATTAAGACATTTCCCAGAAACAGCAGGCTTTCAACCTTCAGTGAGCCAAATGCACAGGATGGGTTTCATGATACCCACCCAGTGACAGATTTAAACAAATCCTCTTCTGCAATGCCAGACTTAATCAACTAGAGCTAGAAACCCTTATGGTGCTCAACTTCTCTTTCATTCTCCATATCGAGGCTGCCCCAGTGACTTCGGAGGAGGGGCTCAGGTCTGGCCTCTACATGCTTGTCAACTTCACCATCAACTTTAGCCAAGATCATTAGTCAGGGAGTGCATTGCTGTGGCAGAGAAACCAACCAAGGAAAACTTATGGGAAGAGGGATTTGTTGGGGGCTCACAGTTAGAGGATCAGTCCATGATGGCATCGAGGCATTAGAAACAGTAGGACCTGTGGTGTATGACCTCACAGTATGGTGGGGCAGGAGGCAGAGAGAGACCAGAGCTGTGAGTCTGGGTAAAAACCTCCAAAAGCCCACCCTGGTTAACCACTTCTACAAAGTTGAGTCCAACCCCCTTAAGTTCTATGACCTCACAAATAGCGCCACCTTCTGGGGACCAAACATTCAAACACATGACTTTGGGAGACATTTTTATCCAATCCAAACCATAACAAATGAAAGCTTGTTTCTGGATAAAGACAAATGTGCCCCACACAGCTCCCACCCTAACCTACTGTGACATGCAACTTGGGGCTCTGGTTATATACGTGGAAATCAACAGATCAAAACTTCTACAAAAGCCTTGTGCTTACTGTCCTTGCCTCAGCTTGCTAAACTGAGCATCTTATCATGCCACTCCACATTATTAAAACTTGTAGTCCTTCCTGTTATGGACAGGAGAACAACATCAATCCTTAGTTTGTATGTGAACTCCTTAACCTGTACCCAGCCTGTATTTTCATACCTATCTCCTGTGGAGATCTGTTGCTCACTGTCTTCTAACCTCTTTAAACTTCTCATTCTCCTCTGAATACCTCAAGACATTTCACAACCACATACCTTTGCATATGATATCTCCTCACCCAGGATATTCTTCACTTCCATTTTTGTGGTTCCAATTTGACAGATTCTTTAGGATCTTCTTCAAGTACTATTTTCTCCATTGATTCTTCTCTGGTGGCTGTTTTTGCTTCTTTTCTTCCATATTAGATTGTAGGTTTCTTAAGGACAGGGGCTGTGTCATTCAACTCTGTCCTCCAAAGTGCCTAGCACATTTCTTGGTACAAGAGCAAACGATAAATAAATGTTGGTGGAATAACTGAACACATCAGCAAATGTAAGAATAGGTCATTGTGGGTTGATGTGGTCACAGACGGATTCCCAGAGAGGATGAGACTCCAGTTGAATTCTGAAGCATGAGAAGGATTGAAATAAATGGAAACTAGTTGAAAGATCTTAATTCACTGCTGACTTTGGCTTAAGGAAGTCAGAATTATGATCCTGGATGTTTTTTATCAAAGAAACCCCAACAGAAATCAAACTAGGAGTCTTTATGGCATTTACTTACCTGGGTAAATAAATGGGCTGAAGTTTCTAGAGAGAGTATAATCTCCACTAAGCCAAAGTGAGTGTGCTAATTATTCTATCTCGTTCCTACTCAATCCAACATCCATTTGTTTTCTACTCATTTCTGGAGACTGCAGCTCCTGGCTGCCTTGCCAGCTCATTTCTGGTTTGGTTCCGACCATGGAAAGCACTGGAAGATCTAGAGGGTCTCTCTCTGGTTCCATAGCAGGGGCTATGTCATTCTGTGGTAGGCAGAACAATGCCCTCCACCAAATGGCTACATGCCAATTCCCAGAAACTGATACTATGATATCTTACATGGCAAAAAGGGCTTTGTAGATGTTAATTTAGTTAGGGATCTTGAGATGATAAATTGCCCTGGATTATCTTGGTGGGCACAGTGTAATCACAAAGGTATTATAACAAGGAAGCAGAGAGATTGGAATCAATAGTAGATGTGAGGATGGAAGCAGAGGTTGGAGTGATACAAGGAAGGGGCTATGAGCCCAATAGTATGAGTGGCCTCTAGAAACTGGAATAAGCAAGGAAATGAATCCTCCTCGAAGCCTCCAGAGGCAACACAACATTTCTGTCAGCTTCATTATAGCCTTTAAAGACACGTTTTGGATCCTCGAACTGTAAGATAGAGAATTCACATTGTTTTAAGACACAATTTGTGGTCTTTACAGCAGGAATAAGAAACAAATACAGCCTCCTCTTGGATTGTTCCTTTGCTGTGGCCCTTCTTGGGTGCCTTCAACTTCTATCACGTTCAAATAACTCTGATTCTTCCCCTTGTTCTTGTTTCCTGCTTCCTGCTCCTTCTAGTCTCTGGGTATCTTGACCTTCCTTGTTAGTTTCTGTAACTCTTCCCATAGTTCTGTGAATTTTCCTTTCATTAAACTTCCTTGAACTATCTGATCTGGATTGTGTTTCCTTCTAGGATTTTGTCTAACTTGCCACCTGTAAGAAATATGGCAAAATTATTTTTCTGGCCCCAAACCGAGCCCTTTCAGAGTTGAAGGCTCCATACACTGGCGTCAGAGTATTTTCTCAGTAGAGTTAAACTTCCCTGGAGGCAAAGTGTCTTCCAGCTTCCACAAGGAAGTTGGAAAGAATTTAAAGACACTACGATTGCCCCTCCAGCAGCAAAACTTGGAGATAAATCCCATTCTTCTTGGAGAGTTGGGATTTTGAAACGTAGTGGTCCCTGAATGGGCTGAAGGGAGAGCTCTCTGAAATGCCTGTGAATTTTGTATGCAATCCTGTGCATATGTTCATTCTCGAGGGAGTTCTGCTCAGCTGTCTGAGTTTCCCTCACTGCTGCAGAGATAGCTGGCCAGGTGGAGCAGATGCTTTCTGTGCCCTGGGTCTCATCCCTTTGCCCCACCTCTGATTTCAGTGGCATTGTCAAGGTGGATTCCTGTGGAGGGAAAACGCACTCCCCCTCTAATGCTATTATCCCTCCATGTTTCTACCTCAGGCTTTTCTCTGAAGCTGCAGGAACTTGTCTAGTCTTCAGGAAAGAATAGCCCAGAAGCTTAAAGGAATAACCTGGCCTTAACTCTGGATTTAACCCTCACCCCAGAAGTGCAGAAATTGGTGGATAAATGCCTCAGTCCCCAAGGTCCCCACTGGACTCCTCCAGGCAGCATTCTGTAGGTTTCCCAGAGCTGCCTGCAAAAGTGGACTCCTGACCACAATAGCACCTTGATGCCACACCCTTCTATTGGCTTGGTCGCCTTCCTTGTCTCGCATTCCCGGCTCCTGAAGTCCCCTCTAAAACAAACTACCTACACCCAAGTCTTTGACTTAGGTTCTGCTTTCTGGAAAAACCGACCAAGACACCAGGAGATTTTACAGGAGACTCAAATTCGAGCTGTACATGTTGAGCACTGCATCACCCACACAATGATTTGCAGACCCCCCAGACCCACTTGTTGTTACTATTAGATGCCATTGAGTTGTATCCGACTCATAGCAACCCTTATAGGGTTTTCAATGGCTGTTTTTTTTTGGGGGGGGAATTACCTTGGGAGTGGATTGCCATGTCCTTCTCCATTTTTTGTGGTGCTGGGAATCGAACCCAGGACCTCAGAGACTGCAAAAGGGCACTCTACCAACTGAGCTAAATCCCAGCCCCAAGAAGTTTTGTTGTTGTTAGGTGTTGACAAGTCGTATCCGACTCATAGCAACCCTCAGAGGATTTTCAATGGCTGACTGTTTCACTGTTTTGGGATTGCCTCAGGAGTGGATTGCAATGTCCTTCTCCCATTTTTTTGCGGTGCTGGGAATTGAACCTGGGACCTCAGAAACTGTAGAGCAGCACTCTACCAACTGAGCTAAGTCCCAGCCCCAGACTCACTGGTGCTTAATAAAAAGTTCCTTGCTCCACCTTGAATTCCAAAAAGTCCTAGGTGAATGCTCATTCCTCTTGAAAGAGTAAAACCGTTTTCTTTCTTTACATTCTGGGACACAGAACAGCCAGCCCTTTCTCTCATTTATGATATTTGTCTCTCAGTGCCCCTCCCTAACATCCAAACCTTCACACACAAGCAGAAGCTGGAGGAATGGAATAGTCCACCTTCGTCCTAGAGGGAGGAAATTCCGCTGGGGCCTTATTAGGCTTTCGCTGCCTGCTGGTCATGCTTTCATCCAAATATTCCAGCATCTGCTGTTATTATTACCAGAACACCTCAACCAGATCGAGCACATTTCATGGGGGGAATAACGTGACAGGCAGAAGATAGGAAGGGTTGAATTCGTTTTTTAATCTGGCTGAGGGAAGTCAGGATCATCCATCTTCATATTACTCATCTACTACTGAATAACAAACTGCCACAAACTTAGAGGCTTTAAACCATTGCTTATTAGCTCATGGTTTCCATGGAGAAGGAGTCTGGTACACCTTGGCTGGCGCCTCTGCTCAAGGTCTCCCAGGATTGTAATGGGATTGTTGGCTCGGCATAGGGGTCTCATCGGAGACTCACAGGCTTCTTCCAAGTTCATGTTCCTTGCAGCTGCAGGACTCATGGTAGTTTGCTTCTTTGAGGCCAGCAGCAGTATCTCTTTGACTTCGTTCATCTCTGACCTCTAGATCCTCTTTAAGACATCAGCTGATTCAGTCAGACCTACCTACACTCAAGGGGGAGGGGAATATATAAGGCTATGAGTCACCTTGGAATTCTGCCTCACAGCCACCCTGATTGGCTTTCTTTGAGGAATTCAAGATGGGGTGCAGACTGCAGAGAGAGGACAAAGCTGTCTGTTCCTCCTTTGTTTTCTCTACTTGTCATGCTCTGTAAGTAACACTTTCTGGAGTGCAAAAACGTTTTTCATTTTGGAAATTAGCCATCAAAATAGAGAAGAAATCCCAAATGGTTCTGAGAATACAATGAACTTATTTGGTGAAGTTAGGCAGCCAAAAGCACTTGGTCCTCTATGCCTTTGCTATCATCAGGTCTTTAAGTCAGAAACTTGGGTTTGCCTTGGATGTTGCCATCTTCTTCCCCTATATAAATCATCAAGATCCACCCACTGTGCCTTGCAAATGTCTCATGAACCCATGGCTGCTACAGAGACCTCCTGACCATCACCCAGCCTCCACTTTTGCCCTCTGCATTCCATTCTACCTGCAGCAGGGTGGTAACCTGGGACCACCCTAGCCTGGTCAGTCCAGCTCCCCAAGGACAACTTGATGGGTCACTCCACTAGTTTTCTGTTGCTATCCTAACAAAGTACTATAAACTGGGTAGTTGAAAACAACAGAAATTTGTTGACTCACAGTTTTAGAGGCTGGAAGTCTGAGCTCAGATGTTGGTAGGTCATGGTCCCTCTGAAGTCTCTAGGAAAGGGTCCTTCCTTGCCTCTTCTAGTTTGTAGTAACCCAGAAACTCCTTGACTTGGGGCAGTATCTTTCCAATCTCTGCCTCCATCTTCAAATGACTCTTTCCTCTGTCTCTGTGTGTCTCTATGTCTTTACATGGAGTTCTCCTTGTGGGACTGTGTCCAGATTTCCCCCTTGTTATAAAGGCACCATTCTTATTGGATTAAGGCCCACCTCAGTGACTTTATCTTAACTCAATCATCTGCAAAGACCCTATTTCCAAATAAGATCACATTCACAGGTACTGAGAGTTAAGGACTTTAGTATATATTTTGGAGGGGAGGTGGAGGGAACACAGTTCAACCCACAGAAATCACTCCAGTGGAACACAGCTATCCTCCTGGTTTATGGTTATCCTCTAGGGCAATTTGACAGGCAATGGAGGAACACAGACTTGAGTACCAAGCTAACATGGCTACCTCTATGTAGACATTTGGTTGGCTACTGACACAGACAAGGCCACAGCTTCGTGAAGATTGAAAAATAGCCTGGCTAGATTCAGGTAAGGTGACATTCCCATGCATAAGAAGAAGGGATTTGGGATAGCAAGGACACTAAATTTGCCCCTGGCAGTGATATTTTTCTGGGTCCCACCTAGGCATTGCATGTGCCCACTCCACACACCTTTCAGATCTCAAGTTGAGCTATCATTCCCAGGCAAAGCCAACCCTGACTCCCAAGCCTGGCTCAGGTCTCTTGTCACCTGCCTTCTCAGTCCCCATTTTCCTTCATAGCAGCCTTGTGGATGTGACTATTGGATGTGCCTCTCTCCCTAGATTGTCAGCTCATGGTCTCAGGGTCTGTGACAAATTAGCTGTGTTTCTTTTTCCCTACCTATCACCTAGCATAGGACTAGCAAGGAAAAGATGTCCTTGTTGTTGCTCTTGTTGGGTGCTGTTGAGCCAGATCTGACTCATAGTGACCTTACGTACAACAGAACAAAACACTCCCCAACACTGTGCCAGGCACATAATCTTTTTATGTTTGAATCATTGTTGCAGTCACTATGTTTCTTCTCATCTTGAGTATTGCTACATTAGCAAAAGGAGGTCCCAGGGGCTTTATTCTATTCTCATCATTAAGGTCGATTCTATCTTGATGATGCAACTCTTCCCCAGTCATTTCTTGAATGACTTCCAGCCTTAGGGGCTTAATCTCCTGCACTACATTTGACAGTGTTTCTCTGCATTTCATAGGGTTTTTGATGACTACTTGTTTTGGATGTGGGCTGCCGGGTCCTTCTCCCTAATCTGTGTTAGTCTGGAACATAAACTGAAACCTGTCCACCATGGGTGGCCCTGCTGGTGTCTGAAGTACCAGTGTCATAGCTTTCAGCATCACAGCAACACACAAGCACCCACAGCACAAAAAGCTGACAGACACATGGGAGAGGTCGTGTCCAGTAAGTATATATCGAATGGCTGAATGAATAACTGAATGAATGAATACCTATAAAGCCATTTTACTTTCTAGACATCTTGATGAATGGCAGGGATAAGAACAGTTGGATAGTTGGAAAGCTATGAACCCCTGGTATCTGTGGTGGATGCACTTTTGACGAATCCTCAAGTTTCTGTAAAGAGAAATGTTTCTATGGGCTGTCTCTGAAAGTACATTCCCATGGCAGCTAAGTGACCTCCTCACATCAGCCTCAAAGTTGGTGTAATTTAAATAGGTGCTTCAGCAAAAGAGCAATACAATGTTATAGGTCTTCGGGGGCTGCTTATGAAAAACCAGGGCTCTTCATGTTAGAGATGGCCAGGATCCACTGTGGCTGATGTGAGACAGAGGAACATGGTGCCCCACTCCTCAGGGTGAGGTCCTTTGGGCAGCAGCATCAGCATTGTCTGGGAGTTGGTTAGGGAAGCCAATTCTGAAGTCCTCCCCCTCAAAAGGGATCATAACAAGCGCTCCATACTAATAAGAGTCCCAGGTGGTCTGCAAGCACAGGAACTTTCAGGAAGCATCGAGGTACAGTACAGGTGACCTCTCCATGTGGCCTGAGGCAGTTATAGAATCACAGAGAGAGAGAGAGAGAGAGAGAGAGAGAGAGAGATCAAGGCAAGAGCTGCAAGACTACTGAGCTAGCCTCAGATATCATGTGTTGTCCATAGCACTCCAGTCTCTTGGTTGTAAATGGGTCACTATGAGTCAGACCCAACTTGATGCCACCTAACAACCACAACAACGCCTGCAGCTGTAGTCCTGTGGCATCCGATCCCATCAGACCTCAGAAGTTAAACAGGGTCAGTCCTGGTTAGTACTTGGATGGGAGACCTCCTGGGAACACGAGATGCTGTAGACTTGGGAGAAAGACCTGGCAACCCACTCTCAAAAATCAATCTGCCATTGAAAACCCTATGAACAGCAGAGAAGCACTGACAATATTGTTTCACTGTTGTATGTAGGGTCCCTATGAGTCAGATACTGACTCGACAGCACCTAACAACAACAACAATAACAACAACAGAGATTGAAGCCAGGGCCATGCTAGGCTGGTGCTCTACCACAGAGATACATCCTCATTCCATTCCTGGGAGTGTTTTATTTTATTTTTTTATTTTTTAATATTTGTGGTAAAGAGGGGCTGAACCTAAGGCCTTGCTCATACTTTGCAAGCACTCTGCCACTGAGCTGCACTCTTAACCCCCCCCCATTTTTTATTTTTTAAATTGAGACAGAGTCTCACTAAATTACACAGCTTCTGGGATTACAGGCATGCACCACCATGCCCAGCTTTTGAGAGTCTTTAAAATAAAAAACACCCAGGTAAATAGTAACTAGTATATAAAAATTAGCTACTGTTATTAGTAACAGCAGTAAGTATGACAATAATGGGGTAGGCTGCTGTATATTGGCCTACTGCCAGAGGGTTTCTAAAAATGCTATCTTAACCCTGAAGTGTACACTGCATGATGGGAGCTTCAGGAGGCACGGAGAGTAAGGGGAAGACATTTCTGGGGATAGAGATTCTTCTGTGGTCAATGTAGATTGACCAACTCCTGGACATGTTCTGCAATTTTTATTTCCTGAGAGTAAGAATAGCATGCCAGTCGCAGCCATAAAAAGCAAGTGTCTCTGGCTGTACTCCCACTCGCTCTGCAGGGATTAGGAGCCCCTCAGATTCCTCCCAAATGGTTTTAAGCCTTCCTGCTGAGTTCAGCAGGTTCTTGCTCTTGGTGGCCTGTGGCGCCACAGCCACCCTCCTCCCCTGCAGCTGCTGTGGCAGTCTCTCATCCCTATCTAAGCCAAATGGCTCTTTCCCCTCCAGTGCCTGATGAAGGCACTGATGCTGCTCCCCATCTCTACCAGAGATGACCTGGCTGCCATGGACAACCGCTGCTGTCTGATCTGAGTGCTGAAACCCTATACTGGACAGCTGGTGTCAGGGCAGAAGAACCACCCACTGTGGGCCATCAAGGAGCTGGAAGCCTCACTGCCAGCCTCTTCTTACACATTCAGTGCCTCACTAAAGACAAAGAATTCCTCTGGCCTTTTATCACATACCCTTCATTCTCTTTGCCCCAGTTTAGAGGCAAGGAGCATTTTAGTGAGCACTGGTGGGGCCAGCCAGCTCTGTTCCATTGCTCTACAACCAGGGCAGTGTGATGAGAGGTTAGAAGCTCAAAATTAACCAGCTGGGGCTGAAATCCTTGGTTCCACCCTCACTAGCTGTATGACTTTGTCAGTAATTTAATTTCTCTGTGCCTTAGTTACCTCTCACCTGTAAAACACAAATATTGATAGTACTCATTTTGTTGTTGTTGTTGTTAGGTGCCATCAAGCCAGTGTTGGACTCATAGTGACCCTGTGTACCATAGGCAAAACAGTTTGTGCTTCTCTGCTATTCATAGGGTTTTCAATAACTGATTGCTTTTTGGGAGTGGGTTGCTGGGTCCTTCTCCCAAGCCTACAGCACCTGGTGTTCCCAAGTGGTCTCCCATCCACGTATTACCATCCCATCTGTGTATTAACCAGGCCCAACCCTGCTAAGCTTCCAAGATCTGATGAGATCAGATGCTACAGTGGTACAGCTGAGGCATATAAAATATAGCAGACACAATTATGTACAGTACATATAATTGATCTTGATAATAAGTGAGTATGTTACTTGTTTATGTATTTACTATGCTTTCAATCATTACAGTGTGCTCTTACTCCTTTTAGTCCTTCTAAAATATATTTACTGTAAAATATTATGCCATGTTAAAGCCAACAGTAGGTTTATACATCTCATGTATACGGTGTCGCCTCATTGTATCAAGAGACCATGTCAAATACTAGGTAGGTCTATACCATCTAGGTTTGTGTAAGTACCCTCCATAATGTTTGCAAATGACAAATTTGCCTAGTGACACATTTCTGAGAATGTATCCTTGTCATCATTGTCCATGCTGGCATTCTAGTCTGAGACTTTCAGCCTCCAAATCAGTAAGAAATAAATTTTGGTGGTTTAAGTTTCCCAGTCTATGATATTTTTGTTATTACAGGATGATCAGACCAATACAGATTTTGGTAATAGAAGTAGAGTGTTTCTGTAATGAATACCTAAAAGTGTGGAAGCAGCTTTACAACTAATGAGTAGAGGCTGGAAGAGTTTTGAGGTTCATGATAGATAAATGCATGTTAAGGGTGTCATCAAGTTGTTAATGTTGTCATCAAGTAATACATGGCTGTACTACAAATAATTGGAAGGACTGAGCTGCTCCTTTAGTACTTTGTTCAGAAATCTCCTTAGCTAAATATTCAGTCTTATTCCTTGCACTTCTACCTTCCATATGACACTACAACACAATTCAGCTATTTGTCACTTTACAGCAAGGAATGTCTTTCCTTCAATTTTCAACCCTATGTTCTCCCTTTCCATCTGAGACTTCACCAGAATCACCCTTAACATGCATTTATCTATCATGAACCTCGAAACTCTTCCAGCCTCTACTCATTAGTTGTAAAGCTGCTTCCACACTTTTAGGTATTCATTACAGAAACACTCTACTTCTATTACCAAAATCTGTATTGGTCTGATCATCCTGTAATAACAAAAATATCATAGACTGGGAAACTTAAACCACCGAAATTTATTTCTTACTGATTTGGAGGCTGAAAGTCTCAGACTAGAATGCCAGCATGGACAAGTTCTGGTTGAGGGCTCTCTTTCTGGATTGCAAATAGCTGCTTTCTCACAGTGTCCTCACATGGTAAAGAGAGAGAGACAGGGTGATCTTTGGTGTCTCTTCCTATAAGGGTGTCTCATCACAAGGATGTCAACTTCATAATCTCCTGCAAACCTAATTGGTTCCCAAAGGCCCTATCTCCAAATACCATAGTATTGGAGAGTACGGCTTCAACATATGAATTTATGAGAGACACAGTTCACTCCATAGTAGATAGTGTATTAGTCTGCATTTCATTACTATAAAGAAATACCCCATATAGGCTACTTTATAAAGTAAAGAGGTTTACTTTGGCCTATGGGTCTGAAAATGCAAAATCTAGTGGTCACATCAGGTGATATTCTTCTTGCTAACGGTCTCAAAGTGGCACAAAGCATCCAATGGAAAGCGATAGGGAACATGCATGTATCCATGTATATGAGGCCTGTCACCCTCTTATAAAGCCACCAAGATTCAATCATAGGGGCTCCATCCTAATACCTTATCTAAACCTAACCACCTCCCGAAGGCCCGATCTCTGAACACCAAGTCAAATTAACTTTCTACCCTTTTAAGACCATTAACATATGATTTTGGAGATTAAACTTGAACACATGAAACCTCAAGGGACATTCAAACCATACCCAAACCATAGCAGATGGGAAAGCAGAATTAGAGAGAAATTAAATCGATTTCCCAATAGTACACTGCAAAGTGGAGAGACCAGGGCTTAAGCTTGACTTTCTGGCTCCAAAGCCCCAACTCTCTTCCCAGACAAAAGACTTTTACCCCCTCATTAATGGGTAAAATTCAGATGCTAAAAAACATTAAGTACCTTTTTCTATGTAACAATCACACCTATACTGAGTGGCTTCAAACAATGACTCATTCTTTCCCCAACTCTGTAGATTGGCTGCAGGTTCTTCTATTAGCCTTGTCTAGATTCCCTCATGTGGCTACATTCACCTGGAGGGTTGGCTGGGGGCCTGGGCTCAGAGTGGATAACTGGCTTAGCTGAGGATCATTTTCCATGTGGCCCTTCTTCCCACATGGATGATGGATCTATCTCAGAGGATGCTGGTCTCAGCTTTCTGAGAATGGAGTGGAAGCTTCCAGGTCACTAGAGGCTTGGATTCAGAAGTTGTGTATCACATCTACTACATTTTATTGCTCATGCCAAGTCATAATGTCATCTCAGACATAAGAGAGGAGGGAAATAAGTTTTACCTCTTGAAGGGAGGAGTTACAAAACTCATTGCAAAGTAGTGTTCTTAAAGAGTTAGTAGGGATTTGTAGCCATTGCCACAAATTAATAAAACCTGGATACTAGATAGCATCAACTACAACTCTGTTAGTGAGGATTCTTGTTCACACACAAAAGAACTGCAACTCAAACTGGCTTACAAAGAAAAAGGAAGGGGAAATTTATTGGGTCACATTCCTTTTAAATCAAAGGGTTCATCTGGCTTAGTTACCAGCCCTTAGGATCTTTTTCTTTCCTTTTCTCAGGTGAGATTGCACCTATATAATGGTAAGTTGGACACCAGCAGCTTCATTCTTACACTGAAAAGAAATTTTTCTTCTAATTTTTTTTCAGAAGGCGTCCCAAGGTTACCTCCATTGACCTGGCTCTATGGACACATCCATTTCTGAACCAATCACTGAGGCCAAGAAATTAGAGTAAGCTGATTGGTCATTTTTAAGTCAAATGTCCATGGGTGGAGTATGTGCCCAGGGGTGTATTGGTAAACATTTCACAACCAGCTATAGGATGGGGGAGAGGAGATGCTCCTCTGTAGCATTTGCCAGGTTTAGTGGTATGCATCTTCCTACCATGACTGCTCTCAAACTACCAGCATGATGCCATTGAACATGCAGTCGGGAAGAGATGACACAATCAGAGGTAGTAGAAGTAGTGTCCATCACAGTACTACTTTAGACCATCCAACCTGGAGGAGGAAGAGTGGGGAAAGGATGATACCCCAGAGAGGAATCAAGAAATGGAACTAAACAAACAAAACAACATCCCCATTCTAATTCCTTTATTTTCTTTCTCCCAAAATGGACAATATTTAAGAAACTAGTGCTTGGCCTATTAGTCTGCTGTTTTAAAAAGGAATCAAAGTAGCTGGGCATGGTAGTGCCCTCCTGTAATCCCAGCGACTCGGGAGGTAGAAACAGGAGGATCTGGAGTTTGAGGGCAGAGGTAGCCTGTATAACTTAGTGAGATCTTATCTCAAGATTTAAAAAATTACAAAAGGGGGCTGGAGGTGTATATCAGGGGTAGAATGCTTGCAAAGCATGCATGAGGCCCTGGGTTCAGCGTCCTCGGTACCGGAAAAAAAAAATTATTATCAAAGTCAAAAGGGGGTTTGGAGATAGTAGATGTTTGACATGATAAAATACTGAAATAAACCATTTCCTCAGCATATTTTCATGCTAAATCAGTTATTTCTCAATATGATAAGTTACCAGCTGGTCTGACCTTGTTCCTTCTTCAAACAGAGTGAAGATGGATAGTTGGTTTTAAAAATGCCACCTCAAGTGCCAACTAACATTTTTGAGCACTTACTCTGTGCCAGATACTCTGCTTGGATTACCTCATTTAGTCCTCAAATCAATCTTATAAGGCAGTTGCCCTTATTGCCCCCATTTTATAGATGCACAAACCAAAGTACAGAAAGGATCCTAATACTGCCAGTTTTATGGTTTCAACTTCTACTGTCCCTTCACTCACTGTCTGGGGTGGGGTGTCTCGCAATCCAAAAGAGCCCTTTAGCAAATAGGAGCATCACAAAAACGAGGATTGCTTCAAATTGTGTCTGTGACATCAAGTCCCATGTTTGAACGTAGATTTTCATTAGAGAGATAAAGACAAGCCTTTTGAAAGAGCAGCTTCTCCTGCGAGGACAAATCTCTTCCAAGACCAGTGTTGCATTGCAGGTCATGGCTCAGGCTGCCTCTACTCCCAGTAGGGCCCTCTGGCTCTGTCGGGGCTCAGATCCCTGGCCTCAGCTCCTTCAGCTCAGACTCTGGGAGTTGTGAAGTGCAGAAATATGTAATTCCAGGTGAGAATCAGGGTGCCTTAGAACCTCCTCAGGCATTTATTTGACCACTACTCAGGGAACCATCTGAGGAACATGGAAATGAAAGGATCCTGGAGGTGGGATGAGCAGGGATACTCCAATGACCCATGTAAGCCCAGGAAGACCTTGCAGGGTTGGGTGTCTCTCTCAGGCTAGAAATGATAATTAGTGATCTGGGAGTTTGGATTTTATGATCTGAACCTTTAGTCTTTCTGGGGCGTGGGAGAGAGGCCCAAGAGGAGAAGTTGCCAGAGGCAGTTAACGTTTGGCTTGGGTTTGATTTGTTTCTGTTCTTTTGCAGCTGTCCCTCAGTAGGTTGTCATCGATCCTGAAGGGTCTTTGGACACCCCACTCCCAAGCTGGCGTCAGTATGGCAAATAAATAAAATGAAGATGAGGAGCCTGTCTCCAGAAGGCAGAGAAGAGGACCTAAAGAAGCATCCAGTGATGCAGAGAGCGAAGCCTGGCACATATTCATGCAGTCTACTCAGGGGAGGCTGGGTGCTTTGGAGCTCAGTAGAGGGAGAGGGAGGCTTGCCGGAGGAAAGGACTTCCTGTGGCTACTCCAAGGGAAGATATAGCCCCCTCCAGAGGAAGCCAAAGCATCGGACCTGGAGGAATGGCCTGTGGAGAGGTAGAAGTGGAAGGTTCAGAGCTGAGTGTGGTGGCGCACATCTGTAATCCCAGTACCAGGGAGGCTGAGGCAGAAGGATCCCAAGTTTGAGGCCAGCCTGGTACATAGCAAGACCCTGTCTCTCAAAAGGAGAGGAATAAGAGGAAGAGGAAGAATAGAAGGAAGAGAAGGAAGAGGAGGAGGAGGGTGGGGGAGTAAGAGGAGACAAATGTGAAGGTGTCTGGGCCTGGGAAAGAAGTGGGAGGCAGAGGACAAGAGGACAGAATAGAGAGCAAGGAAATGGGGTGGAATGGGAGTTGGGGCAGAATCTACTGAAGCTGAAGATGAGGATTGTTCCCTGCCTGGGGAAAATAGGAAGCAGAGGCGGGGGAGATAATACAAATATAAATAAGAACAGAATCCCCATTTTCCTAGAGCTTGTCAATAAGTGTCATTCTGTTGTTGTTGCTTTGGATTTCTTTCTTTTTTTTTTTTTTTTTTTTTTTTTTTTTTTTTTGAGAACCCATGTTATACAGGTCATCCGGGGAAACTGAAGGAATTTAGAAAAACCCTTAGAGATGCAGGCCTCTGCTGAAACAATAAGGGTTGAAGTTGCACACTGGACATTTTCCCTCCACCCAGTGTTTCTGTTCTTGTACAACACGAAGCCTACAGCTGGAGGAGAGGGATGATTTTAAAAAAAACATTCTGAGAGATAAATCTTGTAATACAAACTGCGGAACAGCTGGCCCTTTAAAGCATAGAACAGCCATTTAGCCATTAATCCATCCCTTTAAAATGCAGTACCAGCCAGCCCTCCCCTCCCCACACACAAAGGCTAGTTCAATTTCATTTGGTGCAGCTATAGCCTCAGCTCCGGTACCTCTTCTGTTCACAAATTCACAAAGAGTTAATACCAGCACCAGGAAGTGGGGAGAGGAAGAAAAGAGCGGTAACAAATAAATCCTCCAAGGCCTTTCCAACACATTCGGCCCCAGCTTCTCCCTAGGAACCTGATCGGGGCTGTGGCGGTACCTGGTGTCCTTCCCACATCCTGCTGCCTTCCCCAGGCTGCAAGGGCAGCTCCCTGCCACTCCAGGGCCCCCGCAGCCCACCCCACGCAGCGCATGGTGCCAGATCCACCTCCCCGGCCTCCCTTGCTGCTTCTCAGTCTTATTCGCGATGGTCACCTTGAGTGATCCACATGGCCTGGCATCGTGATTGTGCCTAGTTGCCATTGGGCTTGGATCAAGCCATTCTGTTTGCCCCTCCCTGCTTTGCCTTGCGAGTGGCCTCTCTGCAGCTGTGGTTTGTGACCTTCCTGAGAAGCAAAGAAATAAAGCTCAGTCACGTACGCACATGCACGCACGTGGCTGTGACTGACAGGTTGGGTGAAGAGTGGTGTGTGTGTGTGCGTGCGTGTGTGTGTGTGTGTATGAGAGAGAGAGAGAGAGAGAGAGAGAGAGAGGGAACCAGATAAGTAACTGCTTGAGGTGGGATGAACTGGTTAGCTGTCAGGTATAAGAAAATTAAGGCCATTAGCTATTTTCAATTTTTTCTCTGTCACGTCAACAAGATTAGCAAGCCAAATGCTCAAGGAGCACGTTTGGGGGGAGTTTTCAGTGCTCCATGAAACCTGCAAACCTCCGCTGAGGGAGATTGCCTGGAATTCTCTCCCGCCTGCCCTTTCAGTGGGTAATAATAACAGGAGAATTAGCGAGCAGACAGATGCCGTGCGCACTGGTGCACGGCGCTCGGCGCTGTATAATAATGAATGTATTTGCAATGGCTGTTTCGATGGCTGTTCCCTAAAATGATAAAGTTAATTTTGCTGGGACCGGCTTTTATTTTTTAAACCTAAGCATCACAAAAGATGGGAGCTGAAATCATCTCTTATTCTTTTATTCACAATGGTTTCGATATGACATTTAGATAAACAAACAAAAATCATGTGCTTCTGGGAGCTCAGAAATACCCAAAGCCAGGTACATTCTCGCAGCCTCTGGTTGTCCAGTGATTGCTACTTTGTTTTGATCTTGGTGGGAAGTCAGACAGATAAACAGAGTCCTCAGGCAGTGGGATGTTATTATTGCTATTTATTCAAAATCTGAGTAGGGTTTGACTATTTTCTGGTGTAATCGCCAGCCATAAGATCTTCTCTCAATAATAATATGTGTAGCTGCTGTGATGGTACATTAGACACCTACTATGTGATAGTCAGTACACTAGGTGCTTTTCATACGTTATTTTAAATCCTCACATAAACTCTGCAAGATCGTAGGTTGTACCATAGGAAATTGCTATTTCTATGATCAGAATGTCAAATACAGGCAACCTCATGTGGTTCAAATTCATTTCATTTCCCCATCTGAGAATAAAACAGTCTCAGAGATGCCAGGTATCTGACACATGGTCACCCAGCAAGGAAGAAGCAAAGCTGAGGTTTCATCCCAGGCCTGCGGAGCCCAAAGGCTCTGCTCCACCCCGAGCTCAAAGAGATTTGGTGCTGTGGGTGTTATTATCATCTCCAGTCACATCCAAGTACACTAGAGCTTAGAAAAAAGGAACTGATTTGCTCTAGGCTATACACTCAGGAAGAGGCAAGGCAAGGCTCAAACTCCATGTCTTAGGGGAGCCTATTAATCTCTTCCCTTTTGCAATGAAAACCCAAGAACAGGATGTGCTCCATGCAGAATTACAATGGAAGTGAACTGGTGCCTTTCTTGCCCCTAGCTCCCAGATTCCCCCAACAAGCCCATACCCTGTCCCATCATGCCCCCTCCCAGGGGATTATCCTGAGTTCCTCTCCCACAGTTTACTCAGAACACCTACACTCAGAAAGCCCCATTCATTCCTGAACCCTGAACCCTTTGCCATCCTGGAATAGTGTCATTTTAATGGAGGAAGTTTGGGGGCACTATCTTAGTTTGGCTTCTCCCAGATCAGCCAACAATGACTTGAGAGCAAAGAGTTCATTGGAAAGTCAATTCCAGGATGCACTGACAGTGAGGTGGAGAAGGGAGACAGGGAAAGAAAGGACACCCATACAAGGCTCATTCTCAACCAAGTGACTCCTGAGGGCAACCGGAGCTTAGTCTTGCAGGGGACCTCTGGAAGGCAATATAGAATATGTTCCCAAGGTATCCCAACAGAGGGTGAAGAAACTGGGATATTCACCTGCCAACCTCATTGATTGAGGACTGCTTCTCTTGATAGAAAGTCTCCAGCCCCCATAGATCTTGTTTGAAGCCTGAACATGCTCCCAAGGCAAAAATAAAAGTCCTCGGGCAGAGCTTAGCAGGTGTTCACTGTTAGCACCTGCAGGATATAATAGTGCATGCCAAGGGGACCAGGGGAGGGTAGCAATGCCATCTGCTGCAGGCACCTGAACATCATCTGAACTAAGAGGAATAAGCCTGTGGCCTTCAACTCAAAGCACTTTTGAGCTCAAGGACAGTTGGGTCAGGACATCCTGAGGCATGAGACCCAGGGCAGCTCACCCAGTACTCCCAAGGTGAACTCTAACCCAGAATTTCCTTCCCTCCTTTCTCCAGAGCCATTTACCCACAGATGTGAGAATGCTCTGTGGTGCTGCTTCTTCCCGCTCTGTGAGTCAACTCTAAAAGCCATAAGTTTTCAGCCCCCAGCCCCCTTGAAGTCACCTTCACTCTAGTGAAATGGGCGATTTGGGGGGAGCTTGAGAGAAGGTACCATGTGAGTTTCCGAACTTGATTGGTGGTAGAATTTTTTTCTCCCTTTTCCCATCTTTAATGTGACTCTAATTCTGACTTTGCTGCAGAGCCGTGAAATCAAATTAGGAAATGGGAGGAGACGAGCAACCCCTTCAAGCACAATCAACTTCTGATGGCTTCCCCAAAGCTCTAATGAATCTACGTAGACCTCCAGTAATAGAAGGTTGGGTTTTTTTTTTTTTTCAGCACTTTATTTTTCTCTTTCTAAAGAGAAAACAGGGGCTGGGATTTAGCTCAGTTGGTAGAGCTCTGCTCTGCAGTCTCTGAGGTCCCGGATTCGATTCCCAGCACCACAAAAATGGGAGAAGGATGTGACAATCCACTCTGGAGGCAATCCCGAAACAACCAGCCATTGAAAACCCTATGAAGATTGCTATGAGCCAGACACAACTCGATGGCACCTAATAACAAAGAGAAAGCAGGCTAGAGCAAATGTCTGCAGGTAGCCAATGCCACAAGGGGTTGGAAAGCTGTGGCTTTTTTTTTAGCTATCTGGCAAAGGCTTGGAGGAGGGCAGAGAGGCTGATTTAAAGGGAGAGAGATTATGAGCAGTGGCACCAGCATCCAACCCTGATGCCAGGTCTTTCACGTACATACCAACATGCTACACATTGTGTGGCAGCAAAGAAGAAGAAAGCATAATCCTTGACCTTGCATGCCTAGCATGCTGTTTGTTCAGAGTATTGCTATGCAAAGTGTGAAAGGGTAGCATCCATACCACCAGAGAGCTTGTTAGAAATGCTGAATCTCAGGCCCCTCACCCAAGACTTACTGAGGCGGAATCCGAATTATAACAATATCCCCAGGGGATTCCTAGGTGCAATTACGACTCAGCCCAGTCTCATCCCATTTTTCCATTCTTGGCTCTCAGCACTCCCTACCATCCCTTGGGACCCTATGCTTTTGTCTTATAATTGCATCATGTCCTTCTGTCCACTCTCATGCTATTTTCTCCAAGAGCAATGCCCTAACCATGCTCTCTGATTATCAAAAACCCTCTTGGTGTTCATGTCCAGGTATCTCTTTTGTGATGCCTCACCCAGGCTTCCAATCAGAGTGCACCATTACTATTCATTTGCCCAGATTGACTTTGTTATCATTGTTGTTGTTGTTGTTAGGTGCCATGGAGTCAGGTCCAACTCATAGAGACCCTATGCACAACAGAATGAAACACTCCCCAATTCTGTGCCAGGCATGTGATCTTTTTTATGTTTAAGCCCATTGTTGCAGTAACTGTGTCAATCCATCTAGTTGAAGGTCATCCTTTTTTCATTGACCTGCCACTCTCCCAAACATGATGTCCTTCTCCAGGGATGTTTGCATCTAACATCATGGTTAGAAGGATGGCTTTAGAGTCTGATCATCCTGAGTTTGAATTCCAGTTCTACCAGTTTTGATCTATACCTGTAGACTACATCACTGTTTTCAATTTTTTATGACCTCTATCTATTACAATCACACATCTGCAGCCTTTCCTGTGTGACTTTGTAGTTTCTCTGCCTTGATTGGCTGTGAAATGCTCCTTTCTCCATTGATGCTGCCCTTACTCATATGACTTGAGTTGGTTAACAAAATGTAAGTGATGGTAACAGTTGATGAGTTCTGAGCCTAGGCCCTGAAAGGCCTTCACTAGCATCATGCACCTCTACTTGTCCCTCTGAGCTTCTACCATCAGCATGAGGAGGACATGCCCCAGGTTAGCTATTGGGTCCAAGAAAGATGAGATATGTGTGGGACAGACTAGAACTTAACCTGCAGCCAAGCCAACGTGGCCTACATCTTGAAGCATAACTGTCTCTGCAGCCCCACATACCCATGTTGTTGTTGTTGTTGTTGTTGTTGTTGTTGTTGTTGTTGTTGTTGTTAGGTGCCATCAAGTCCGTGTCTGACTTAGCAACCCTATGTACAACAGATGAAACACTATTGTTAGTGCTTCTCTGCTATTCATAGGGTTTTCAATGGCTGGGTGTTTTCTGGGAAAGGGTTGCCGGGTCCTTCTCCCAAGCCTACAGTTCTCCTAAATCCCAGTACTAACCAGGCCTGACCCTGCTTAGCTTCCAAGATCTGATGGGATCGGATGCCATAGTGGTATAGCTGCAGGCCCACATACCCATACTCAATGAAAAATAAGGCTTATTATGGTATGCCACTGAGTTTTGGGATAGTCAATTGCACAGCATTATCGGTAGCACTATGCAATGGATACATTATGCCTAAGTGTCTATTTTCCTATCTGCATCATGAGCAAATAATATATATCTCATATTATTTTTGTGATGATTAAAATGTGATAATGTATTTTAACTGTGTTCACATTAGGGTTTGATGAATAGTAGGTAACTTATTTTATGGTATTATTAATATATCTTCCACTAGACTGAAGACATTTTATGGGTAGTGCCTTTGTCATACCTATGTCTTTATTTTCCCCAATATCTACTGGGCTCCCAGAAGACACTCATTCAATCAGCAGAAGTAAGCATTGATATAGGAAGTTGCACTTTGGCTTGGGCAGTTCTTGCCCAATAAATCCCTACTCAGTTGACAGTGATGAGTCCAAACTTATCGCAACACAAGCTCCAAAACTAAGGGTCTTATGTTCAAAATAATGATCGTAGCAGGACTTAGTGGTATTTTGTGGAGCTTTGTGTGTAGTTAAGGAATATAGTAGAATTTTGATTTCTCAACTAGAAATACTACATTTAGAATTTTGTGGAAAGGAAGCATTTCTTCCTCAAAGGAAGTTATGAGGAATAAGAAAACAGCTGACCCCTCTGCCTTCCAACTTCAAGTGCGTGCCTTAAGTGAATTCTTCATCCAGTCTGGAGTTTAACCTCTGAAAAGCTAGCTAAGGAGGTAGGAGGGAGTGGTGACTGGGGCAGGACCTGGTGGCATCTGTCTCTTTAAGAAATAGAAATGAAACCTAATTAGCATAGACTGGCTGCAATTAACATATAAGTCCCAGTTCTGGGAGTTGGAGGAAGGGAAAAGGATAGAGCTAAAACTTAATGGGGTTTTGTTAGACAAAATTAGCTTCCACAGAACAGCCATAAAAATATCTAAATTATGAGAGCCTCTTGCCATTTGCCATTAACACGAGGGGACATGCTAATATTTAGTGGCGCCATGTCCTGGAAATTAACTGCAGTGAAAGAAGCCCCAGAGGTATCCTGTGAGCAATAAGGGCTTGTCCACTGTCTCTACTGTTACCAAACTGCTCGGCTAAATGTCTTACAGAAACTTACAATCTACAAATCATGCATGTCTCAACCTGTCTTTTGGCAGCGGTTCCAGAACTGTAGGATGGTACCTTCATGGGTCATCTATGAGAAGCTGAAGTTTCTTTGTACAGTCTCTAAATTTAGAGACTACTTACCTCAGAAGAAGATATTCTAGTGGCTGATTTGTGGGCATTCGAAGATACTTTCAGTTATTTCTCTCTCTAGCTTTACATTCTCCTAGAATTAGCTCATTCGCTTTTTATGTACTACCAAACCAACTGGTATGAGTTTCCTTTAAACTCTTCCCATGGTTTTACTCCTTGCCTCCTCTTGGGGTAAAGAGTTAAACCATGATCCTCTATTTTCTGCTCCTAAAATCACCAATGATCATCTAAACATAGGAAGAATTTTATTTTTCATGGTTCTCAGTCTCCTTGAGCCTCATTTAATTAGACACAGCTGGCCATTCCTCCCTGCTTTGGTTTCCATACTACTTTTCTCTGGGGCTTGTTCTCTCTGCCCTTTCTCTTTTAGTAGGTCCTCTTTCTTCTTTTACATCTGCAGGCATTGCTCATAGCTCCAGGCCTTTGCCTTAGGGTCTTCTCTTACTATTCTCTTTGAAGTCAATTACTTATTATTTGTCAGTGTCTACCCTCACTTATAGATAGATGTCACACATACCCAAAACTTGAGACCTCACCATTAGTCCTGTGTTTCTAGCTCTCAGCAGGACATCTACAATGGAAGTCCTACTTTTACTTCCATTTCAGCCTAGTCAACCCCAGTTCATTATCTTTGCCTATTTTACTGAGGTGCTCATTATTTCCTCCCTACCCCTCATCTGCTCTTTACATCTCTTGAGAGTTCACCATCTAGGCTTACCATTTCATCCTTTCCCACTCTGTTTGGATTAGATCCATGCATACCTACTCCAGGACCTCATCACTGGGTGGCCTGCAAACACTCAAGAAGTTGAACAGAATAGAGAATAAGAGCACCCAGGAATGGCAGCAGAGAGTGAAGATTCGTAAAATCTTGCTGCTGAGATCTCCAAGCTTAGCTTCTGTCTTGCCCTTTCTAAGGCTTAAGTTGGCAACTTTTCTTTGCATTCTAAAGGATACCCTATTTAAACAATTTTTTGTAGCCTTGATGTTTCTGACTGGATTTGCCTGTCTTTCCCAACTTTTCTGTTGATATCTTTGACATTATTGCTTTCCCAGGCTCCAAAAGAGTCTATGTTGAGGCATCTCTGAGGCCATGCTTTCCCACCAGATAGCTCATCTTACTGAATGTCTTATTATTCCTTTCCCTGAAATGCTTTTGAGATTTTGGATCCTCCCTCATCTGAGTCCTTATTACCTTTAGGTTAGTCTTCTCCACTCTAAGCTCCACCCCTCCAAATCTAGCACTTCTTTCTTCTTAAAATGCTGCTGTTATCACAATATTGCTCTGCCAAAGAAATTTTGAGGGTTGCTGATTTTGTCTTTTACTCCGCCTGATGTTCAGGACTTCCATTTATGTTGACCACTCAACGGATTTTAGTTTTTTTCAGATAAATTTGTTCTACATATAAACTTAGTCTCCCAATGTATCAGTTAGTTTTAGTCACATAACAAACCACCCCACCATTTATCAATTTAAAGAAGAGCCTATTTTACTTAGCTCTTGATTCCGTGACTTGGTTGGACATGGCTTCTGGTCTGAACTGGTTTGACTGGTCTCTGCTAGGCTTGCTCATACATCCAAAGTCAGCTGATAAGCTAGCTGGAGGCAGAATGATCAAGAATGGCCTCCGTCTTATGTTTGGTAGTCGGCAGGCTACTGGCTAGGGTGCCTCAGTTCTCCTGCATGTACCTTCTCCAATAGGTTAGTTCTGGCTCATTTACATGGGGAACTGATGATTCCAAATGCAGCAAGAGGACAAACTTCAATATGTGATATAAGTTCTTTTCAAACCTCTGTGTGTGTCTCATTTGTTAGTGTCCCACTGGCTGAAGCAGATCACTGAGACAACCCATATTCAAGGGATAAGGAACTAGACCTCCTTTCTTAATGGGAGGACCCGCAATGTCACATCACAAGGAAGTGGATAGAGAATGCAGAACACTGCATGCGTTTTTATAATCTGCCACATGAAGTGGATTGGTCTCATTAACATTCTCTTCCTGTCCATTGTGTCATGGGAATCCTCCCTCCTTGCTCTTTTCCCTTAATTCAGATTCTTCTTCCCAAATATTAAGAAGATCTTTTTGAACTCTGCTCTGAGGAACCTCTAAGAACCAACTCTTTGCCATTTCATCTCTCTGCACCCTCACTTACTTGTTGTCTTTTTCTGATCATTTCTTGAACCCATGTCTGTCTTCTGAATTGAAATACAAATTCCCTAAGGAATACTTTTCTTATCTTTAGTTATAAAATAGATATTTATACTTTTCATGTATTTTCACATTCATGTCTAGTATAGCGTTTAGCAACTGAGAGGTGCCAAATAATACTTGTTGGTTGTTTACTGTATAGGAATATCTCAGAATTCTTCTAAAAGCCATCTTTTCTCTTAAATTTCCTTAAGTTTAAAAAAATGCCTGCATTCCGTCTGTGTTCCTAAGAAGGTGCTAGGAACAGGTCAGATGGTTTAATGAGTTCAACTTTCTGACTAGGTGAGAAACCTCAGGCTTGGTGGAATATTCTGGGCTTTCCTGGACACTTTTCCTCAGTCTTCATGCCACATGCTCAATCTTCAGGGCATTTAACTCTCCCTTTGTTGTCTCCACACCACTGTCCCTGACTGGCAATCTCTTTCTCAGTCACAACATGCCCTTTCAGAAAATTCCATGAAAAATGGCAATCTTCTAGCCCTCAATAGTGACATTTCAATTACCACATGTGAAAACACCCTTTGCTTTCCTGCTGGTTCTAATCGTCCCTGGAATCCCACTCAGACTGTGGGGTCTTCCTTCTGTGTGCTGCCAGGGACCTCCCCAGACAGGCATTGGGATATAACATGCCTTCCAAAGACCTCTGCCCTAGCCAGGTCCTCTGTTGCCTGGACTGTTGGCCTTCTCAAACTTGCTAGTCCAGGACCCTGTGTACCCTTTGCATTTGGTACTAGAGCATGTGTGTCTCTTGGATTACACATCTGGCTTGTTCTCCGAAATACATTCTGAAACCTGATAGATGTTCTCTCATTTCCTTTCAGAGAACTGAAAGGAGTCCAGAAAGCCTTCGTCATATTTAGCTACTGATTTTGTTTACACCATTCTCAAAAATACAAACAATACCAACACCAAAACAAGACTTCATTTCTGACCTGTTGAGGTGATACAGAGTCATGGCCCAAGCTCAAGGATGCTCTGCTCTTGGCCATCCTGACGTGGAGATTTTGCAATGTAGCTCTTTTGGATGATGTAAGAAATTATGTGCCTCTGGAAAGATGGAGAAGGGTGGATAAGGAGTGTGTGTGTGTGTGTGTGTGTGCGTGTGTGTGTGTGTGTATGCACATGAATGTAGGAGTGCACGTGCACACACGTGTGTAAAGAATAGCAGATTTTTCCAGTCTAAGAAATTTCTCAGCTGTGGGACAAGATCTGCATTCCCTTCTATGTCGCAGAGGCTTGGTATGTTTGCAGCACATCGTTGGGGTGCCTGCGTCTCAAATCACTGGCTCTGCGCAGCCTTGATGAGGCACCCAATTTACATATTCTCAATTTAATCTAAAGTAGGTACTAATTGATTACTGCTGAATGTCTGCACGCTCTGATTATCTGTTCAGATCCTGAGGGGGGTTGGGGAAGAGCAAGAGATCTTTTTTTCTATGAGTAGGACTTTGTTTTTCTCTGATCCAAAAAACATTTATTTGCTAGGCCTGGGAGGCACCCGGCAACCTCTCCCCACTTTTACTCCCAAGTGCTGAAAATAAATACCACCCACTCCAGCACTGGTTCATCTTATGTTGCAGAATAAACTACTCTCTATTCAGTTATTCACAGGAAAAGGACATGGCAATCCACTCCCAAAACAATTCTGAAACAGTCAGCCATTGAAAGCCCTATGAAGGTCACTATGAGTCAGACCCAACTCAACAGCATCTAACAGCAACATTCACTTATTCAGCATTTATCAAACAAATATATTGAACATATCTCTGAAATTTAGGTTATTTTCATCTATCTAAAGGCAGGATTCTATGGGGCTTAGGACTACAGACTCTGGAGCCAATTTGCCAGGTCTAACTCAGGCTCTGCAACTTACCAGTTGTGTGACTTTGGGAAAGTTGCTTAGCCTCTCTGTGCCTCAGTTTGTTGTTGTTGTTAGGTGCCGTCAAGTCGAGTCTGACTCATAGTGACCCTCATAGGGTTTTCAATGGCTGGTTGTTTTGGGATTGCCTTGGGAGTGGGTTGCCACATCCTTCTCCCATTTTGGGATGCTGGGAATCGAACTCGGGACCTCAGAGACTACAGAGCAGCGCTCTACCAACTGAGCTAAATCCCAGCCCGTGCCTCAGTTTAGCCACCTGTAAAAGACAATTAAATTAGTTAGAACATGCAAATCACCCAGTTCAGTATCAAGTTACTACATAACGTTCCCTCTTCAGAGCTCTGTGGCAAGTTTGCTGGGGGAGGCAGACAAGGATTTTGATGAAAGTTCCCTTTGGAAATTTGAGGTCTTTATTGGTCCCTGCCTTGCCTGGCTTGCATCATCTCAGGTATCAGAAATGGCTGGGAAAAGGTAAAACAAATTGTAGGTCTTGTTACAATATGTATTGTTAACCAAGAGACTTCTAGAAGGCTTTTCCTGTCTGTCAGAGGTAAGGAGCAAAAATAAGGAAAGGGAGGCTGAGGGTGGTGGGTCAGTGAGCATTCATTGGACACCATTTGTATGCCAGACTGTCTGTCAGTGCTGGTGTTCACTGTTGAGTGGCACCATCTAACTGCTACCTTGCAGCATGTTTCCTCTGTTATTGCTCCTCAGGCATTTAGTTTAGGTTTCACCCCTGTGACTGAATTGCTGGTCTGACATAGTTTCTTTTTATTGATGTGTAATATATGCAGGAAAATTTCATAAGTCCTAATTACACAGCTCTATGAGTCATCAGGGAGTGAACACACCATTAGGACAGCACCCAGATTGAGAACCAGAGCATGGGCAGCCTCCAGAAGCCCCTATTCCATCTTCTGGAACTTTCTTGTCCCTGTCTTGTCTGACAACAAACCACCTACTTTGAGATTGTTCTGCTCAAAGCCCACCCTCAGGTTTCCTAGCTGAGCTCTGGACCAGGCCGAGAGAAGCTCAGGGACCCTGGCTGGGAAATGGGACAAGATCTGGCATGACAGGAAGTGTCTGCACCATTAAGATATTGACTATTACCATTACAGCCTCCGGTATCATGATTTTATGAATCCATTTAAGACTGTTATGACTTTTTCAGTGGGAACACCATCCTTGGCTCCTTTCAACCAGAGCCAGCATCAGGCAGAACAGAGAGAGGCTTCCTGTTGCTCTGGGAAGATTCCTGGCTAGAAATCTGTCCCCAAGCACTTTCCCCGTTGGATAATATGGCTTCCGGAACCTTTTATTAAAACAGATGTATTAGTAGAAGGCCATCTGATATCTCAGAGGGCTAAAGATTAGCTCAAAAATAGCTTAGGAGGTGGGAGTACAGTTACTACACTCCTTCCAATGAGTTCAGGGTCTTGGGAGAAAGGGAAACAGAATAGGTAGGTTTGGCCAGGACCATCTAGGACATCACAGTGGGGAAATCTGATGAGTCAGGATAGAGTTCCCCTGAAGGTACCGAGAGGAAGAGTTCCAGTTATCTTTGCTGCATAATAAACCTTTCCAAACTTAATGATGCAAACAACCCCCACTTTATGTGCTCCTGGAGACTGTGGGTCAGGAGTTCAAATGGAGTACAGTGGGGATGCCTTGGCTCTCATCCTTCATGTTTGGAGCCTCAGCTGGGAAGACTTGAATAGCAAGAGGCTAGGATCATCTGGAAGCTTCTTCCATACATGGCTGGCACCTAGGCAAGGATGATGTGAATGAAGGCTGGGCTTGGGTAGAACCACAGACAGATGACCCACATGCAGCTTCATAACACAGAGGCTCAGTTTTGAGGAAGAACATCACAAAAGAGAGAGTCCTGAGAGCAAGTGTCCCAAAAGACCCGGGTAGAAGCTGCATGACCCTTTCTGGCCTAGTTCAAATGTCACATGGCATCATTTCCACCACATTCTATTGGTTACAAGTGAACCACTAAGGCCAGCCCACATTCAACGGGAGGACAATTCGACTCCACCTCCTACTGGGGGAATGGCAGATACCATTGTAAAATGATCTATGAGATGAGAGTTTTCATTCTTTTGCTGCAACCAGCTTTGGAAAATACCTTCTGCCACAGTCGTTGATAGCTAGGTCTCTGGAGTAGAACCTACCTCATTTTATTTCCTGAGTCTGACATGTATTACTTGCTATGTTAGTTAGTTTTTGTGTCACTGTGACCAAAACAGTTGACGGAATTGACAGAAGCAATTTAAGGAAGGAAAGGTTTATTTTGGCTCATGGTTTTAGAGGGTTCATCCATGTTGGCAGGGGAGGTATGGCAGAGCAGCAGCAGGAGCATGGGGTGGAGAAAAGTTGTTCACCTCGCAGCAGATAGGAATAGAAAGCCAGGCTAGAACTTCAGGTCAGGTATCACCTTCAAAGGTGCACCCCTCAATGACCCACTTCCACCAGCCAGGCCTCACCTCCTAAAGGCCCCACCACCAGCCCAGATAGCGCCACCAGCTGGAGACCAAGTGTTCAAACATGAGCTTATGGAGATTTTATATTCAAACCATAACAGCTGTGTAACCTAAAGCACTGCCAAAAGAACCATCAGATCTGTCCTAGAAGAAGTGCAACCAGAGTAGTCCTTGGAAGCAAGGATGGCTAGACTGCGCCTTACATATTTCGGACATGTAGTCAGGAGGGATCAATCCTTGGAGAAAGACATCATGTTTGGGAGAGTGGCAGGTCAATGAAGAAAAGGAAAACCCTCCACCATGGATTGACACAGTGTCTACAACAACGGGATTAAACATAAATAGGATTGTGTGCCTGGCACAGAATCGGCAAGTGTTTCGTTCTGCTGTACGTAGGGTCTCTATGAGTTGGACTCAACTCGATGGCACCTAACAACAAGTTACCTAGGTTTCTTAACCCCTCTGTGTCTCACTTTCTACATAAATAAAATTGGTGTAATACTTCTGTCCCCATAGAGTTAGTATGAGAATTCAATGTTATGAACCAGGTATCGTGTTAGAAGAATACTTCATGCATCATAAGTGCTCATAAATGTCACCTAAGACCCCAGGAGGTGTTGCTCAGGACCTATGATACTTATCTCTAGATCTACCCTAGGTGAGATGATCCATGTAATTCCCATATCAGGATGTAGAACAGCCCATAAGCTAATAAAGACTATAAGCAGGAGGTTGAGACCTACTTTATAGTTTACAAAGCACTTCATACTCATCCTTCATTTAACCTTCCAAACAACTCTGCGAAGCACATGGAACTCCCATTTCACAGGTGAGACTTACCGAGGTGTGACTTACCCAAGGTCAGATGGCTAGTACATTGTAGGATAAGGCCATGATTCCAAAGTTACACTCTATAGCTCCTTGTTCTTATCTTTTCTAATGATCTCAAGGGCATTGTAAAGCTATCGAAGGAAAATTACAATTTAATTAGAACTTAATTAATTTGAAAAGCACCCTGTAATTCTACCAGAAGTAAGGAGAAAAGAGGAGGTCAAATTTCCAATAGTCATGGAATATCCCAGCCATAGTGAAATGATGATTACCAGGCACAAAGGGGTATCTAAAGTTACCACTTGCCTCTGAAGCACTCAAAGTCATTCTTAAAAATGCCCAATAATGCTTTCCAAATTTCGTAGCTAATCAGGCCAACAATACCTTTTGCTCCAAGAATTCTAGATTCTTTAATCACCTTTCACTCCTTAAAACCAAAAAATTAGCAGCACCCTCTTCCTTCTGGGTCTTCCTTCAGATTTCAGTCCACCCACATCAACATCAAAATGCACAAATGCTGGGAAAGCACTGTAAATCCTGCCTTTCTGGTGTTTTCCATTTATGTGACAGGAGGAAGGATGGGGCTTTCATCCATTTTTGGAAACAAACCAAAACACCCATAAATATTCAAGCTTATAATATTGACTTAAAGCTCAGTTAGAGCCCAGGCTGCAGCCAGTTCCTGATTATCCATGTGTAACTTATCCACAGCTAATTTTAAAACTCAAAATTACTTCCTTCTTGCTCGTGGCACACCCTGGGCCCCCTCTATGGGTGTTGGCTCTGAGGGCAGTGAGACAAGGGAGAACTGCAAAGGGCCATGGGTCTCATGACCCCATGTCCACTCTCGGTATAACTCCTGATTAGCTGGGTGACCTTGAGTGCGTGGCTCTACCTGGAAGGTGGAGAGAAGGGGTCTCCTAGGTTTTTCAACTGTAAAATCAAGAAGCTTGGCCTTATGCCTTTTAAGATTACTTTTCTTCTTACTCTAAAATCCCATGATGGAGCAAAAGAGTCCAGAGAAATGTGAAGATCAGACTACTCCAAAAATCCCATATTGAAATCAGTAGTTTGAACCAGCCATTTCCCTGGCAAGACACTGTGTTGCTTCAAAACCTCTTGATGGCAGATCTAAGTCTAGCATCCAAGACTCTAATGGTTATTTTATGAAGCCCAAGACCAAACATACATGACCTTTGTATTTTCCAAATTATGATTCTCTTCCATGGGCACAGAGAGTGCTCTGAACATGGGAAAGGTTCTTCTAGGTTTTGTTCAGAACATTGGTGTCCTCCTTTTGATGGAGCCATGGTGGTGACTGAGAGCTGTGTGTCTGGGGGAGCCAAGGCCACTGTCCATTCTCCACCTCCAAGAAGGTCCAATGAGAGAATCAGCTGGAAAGTCCTCTGTCCTTCCCTTCCTCTTCCTCCCAACCCTCGCTATCACCACAGGCTATAAAAGATCCCTCTGTCCTATAAACGAAGCATCTTTGGAGTCTTCTTACTCCTGGCCTTAAAGACAAGCCCCCAGTCATAGGCTTTTCTTGGGGGAGAAAGGAGTATCCATGGCAGGATGGTAATAAGGGACTTTAAAGCAGGGAACACATCCTTTTGGCTCAACATATCTCAATGGCAAGCCCTGTGTCTGGTGCTGGGGTAGTAAAGAACAGACATCTGTCCTCCTCACAAAGAGGTCTTGGGTTTGGGGTGGAGTGCAAAGAGATACCCCCACGTGTCTGTCAGCTGTGAAGGCTTGCATGTTGCTGTGATGCTGAAAGCTATGCCACTAGTATTTCAGACACCAGGAAGGCCACCCATGGTGGACAGGTTTCAGCTGAGCTTCTAGACTAAGACAGAGTAGGGAGAAAGACCCGGCAGCCCACTCCTGAAACAATTAGCCGTTGAAAATCCTATGATTATCAGAGAAGCATTGTCAAATATAGTGCTAGAAAATGAGCCCCCAGGCTGGAAGTCATCCAAAAAATGACCGGGGAAGAGTTGTGTCCTCAAAGTATAGTCCACCTTAGTGATGGGAATGGAGTAAAGCCCCTGAGACTTCCTTTTGCTGATGTGGCGCAACTCAAAATGAGAAGAAATGCAGTGTCTGCAACAACAGACTCAAACATAAAAAGACAATGGGCATGGCATAGTGATGGGTAGTTGTTTTGTTCTGCTCTACTTGGGGTTGCTATGAATCAGATTCAACTCAATAGCACCTAACAACAGCAAAGGAGAGACAGATGTGAACATGCATTTCATAAAACATTATAGATGCTATGAAAGAAAGATGTATAGGATCTGGGGGTGTGAAGGAGTGGGTGCAGAGGAGGAAGCCCTCAGCTTCATCCCGGGCAGAAGTTATCAAGAAATGCTGCCTGGAGGATGCAGTGCTTTCTCCTTGAGCCGAAGTACATCAGGTTCCAAGAAGCAATTTTTTACATAGCTATTCCTATCTCAGGGGCTGGGATTTAGCTCAGTTGGTAGAGCACTGCGCTGCAGTCTCTGAGATCCCAAGTCCAACTCCCAGCATCACAAAAATGGGAGAAGGACCTGGCAATCCACTCCCAAGGCAATCCGAAACAGCCATTGAAAACCCTATGAGGGTCGCTATGAGTAGGATACCGACTCAACAGCACCTAACAACAACAACAACATTCCTATCTCAAGACATGCCTGCCACTGTGCCACTGCGCCATCCAATCCCATCAGATCTCAGAAGCTAAACAGAGTCAAGCCTGGTTAGTACTTGGATGGGAGGCAGCCTGGGAACACCAGGTGCTATAGGCCTGGGAGACGGGACCCGGCAACCCATTCCCCAAAAAAATCCACCATTAAAAACCCTATGAATAGCAGAGAAGCATGAACAAGTGTTTCACCTATTGTATATAAGGTTGCTATGAGTCGGACACCAACTCGACGGCACCTAACAACAACATCTCAAGAGGTACAGCCATATTGGTTCTGTGGGTCAGTTTGATCAAGGGTTAAGTAGCATTGAGAGGCTGGCCTGCAAGCCCAAAGACTCTTTATATCACTATTTCTGTGGGACAAGCTGTTCTGTGTTCTCAACAACTTATAAGCAATCTTTAGAACATAGCATGTTCTTTGGTTACTTACCACCAGAACTGTGTGGAAATAGCCCATCACCTACCTGAACAATGCACTATAAAATTATGAAACCATGATGTAGTTAACATTGGATGCCTCCAGGTCAGAATATGTGCTCCCCTAGTTGAGACCCATACTTACCTACAGCTAGGTACAATGTGTCTGGAATGAACTAGAGATGAAAGGACATATTTGGTGGTAATTCTGTCACCCAGGAGAAGGGAGGCTCCCCCTAGCCTACTTGTGGATTTGCTACTACTCCCTCTAGTGGCTGAATCAGACCTGCATGTTCTGTCTCTGATCTGAGAAGCAACCACATACATTCCACCTGATTCCAAAAGCTCGGAGCGCTGGGATCTTGGCCTTGTCCACAAGAGCAAAGGTCTAAAGGTTCAGCATCTGTCTTGGCTTCAGTTTTGACTAGATATTGTTTCGGTGTTTGGAAATTCATAGTTTAAATTAACCTATCTCATTCTTTTTGTGCTTAGGACAGTTTGTACCTTGTCAGACTTCATAGAATCATAGACTCCAAGTTCTTGTTCTAGTTGTTCTAGTTAGCCCTTTGGGGGGATTTCAAGAGGAAACAATTGAATAAGCTTACTTCAAGAATACCTCAATGGGCTAAGGATACTCATGCCTAGGAAATGAGGTAGGGCTAGGCCTTGGGAAGTACAGAGTTGACAGAAAGCTCTAAAGCCAGTGACTGCATAAGCTGAAGGAGGTGTTTTGGGGCACAACAGATTCCCATATGGTTCCATTCTCTTTCTGTCTGGGCTTCCTTGGCATGTACTACTCCTTACCTTCCAGCTTCTATGTGCTTATATTTCCTGCTCCGTTATAATGTTGACTTGCACAGGGTCCATCTTGTCCTATTTGATTTCTCTCTCTCTAATGACCCTTCAGCTTTAGCTCCCTTTGCAAATGGATCTCTCTTTTTTTGGTACTCTTCAAATTTATATTTAATAGAGAGGAAATAGGATCAGTTGATATTAGATCTCTTAGAGCTTGGCCATGTCAGATCGTGGATTGGCTGCTCCAGGTCAGACACCTACCACTGAGTGTGAGCGAGCTGGTCTTTTAATCAAAGGCATGGCAACTACTATAAATGGAGTAAATAGTATATACTTTAAAGGAAACTTTTGAGCTCCTCTGCTTCCTGATATTGGAAAACTGATGAGATTCCCTAAGGTTACACATATAACTAGGGAGTAGTGATCCCAGGATGAGATCCTAGTTCTCCTACAGCCTGATGAGGCCCTCGTTACGCTAAACTGCACCATCTCCTATGTTAGCCCATGTGAGAGACTTGTTGCACGAGCATCTTTTTCTTCACCTATGTGCATAAAATTTAAGGATAGTTTTCTCTTTTCTGCTTCCTTCTCTCTTCCTACCCGTTGCTCAAGCATCTTTTGTTTTTCCTATTAGAATTTATTTCTACTGGAATTCATGGCTGGCTTGAGTGTCAATGATTTCAGTGTCACTAAATTCAAGCCAAGATTGACAATGAAATGTTTTACCAAGTAATATTCCATCAAAAAGGGGGTATTATGCAGAAAGCTTCAAATGAGAAAAGCTGAAAAATGACCAGGATTCTGAGATGGTGAGGCCAACTAGAATGTAGATAAGTTGTCAGTTGAGATATATCATCCTTTATTCCTCTTTTGCTGAAAATATTAGAACATGACTTTTGGGTCATCCAAATCTAGCACATCAAGTAGATACTTTCAACAAGCAAGGCTTGAATTTAGATTTAAAATGATAAAAATGGGTTCTTAGAAGGACCCAGAAGCCAAAGAGGAGCTTCAGACAGGTTAGAGAAGGCTTGGCTCTCCTTTGCTTGGAACGATCTGGACATCTGAAGTATGATGCAGGGAGGAGGATTTTAGAGGTCAGAAAGAAAAAGCAAGAAATCTAATAAAAGAGGGATCTACCAAAGATTTTGTCTTCCTGGGTGTCAGGATAGGAAAGGATAAGTTAGCTTCAGAAAGCAATGCATGCTTTGCAGGCAAGATCCATTTCATATTCTCTGCTTACTGCCTGTCCTCCAGCCTCCAGCCAGTACTCTTCGAAGAAGTGTCAGGAACCATTAGCATCAGACTATGGAAAATGGAAAAATATACAGATTTCTGAATTCCAACTGGGATCCACACCTTTGAATCTGAATGGAAAGGGAGTTTGAATCTTCATTTTCAAGGCCCCTTTAAATTTGAGATCCCCAGGTCTTGACATCAGTAAGGTCTTTTGTGAAAGTTTAATATGGTTCAAGTGCTCTTGTTCACCAAGAAATATGTCTTCCAGTATTATACTTGGAGATGCTAGATTTTGCTGTCTCCTGGATTTGTATTTTATTTTATTACCTGGACTCTGACATCTCTCTCATCACAATGTTCCTGTATCATGCAACTAGTATAGGCCAGAGACTAGCAAACTTTTTCTATAAAGAGCCAGATAGCAAATATTGTCCACTTTATAGGCTATACTGTCTTTTTCATGGCTACTTTACTATTGTAGCACAAAAGTAGCCATAGGCAATATTTAAGCCAATGGGCTTGGTTGTGTTCTAATAAAACTTTGTTTGTAAAACCAGATTGGTAGGATTTTGCCCAAGGGCCATAATTTGCAGACCTCTTGTCTAACCCATAAGGCAATTAAATATATGTGGCCTCATAGCATCTCCTTATACTGAAGTGCTCAGCCCTGCAAAAGTGGATTAGTTGTAAGGAATGGAAGCTCACCTGAGTTACCTGAGTGGTGATCAAACTTGAGTGTGTATGAAAATTCCCTGGAGTATATATTAAAACACAGATTGCTGGGCCCAGCCCCAGAATTTCTGACTCAAAACGTCTAAAATAAATGCCAAGAATTTGCCTTTCTAATAAGCTCTTTGATGATACTGATTAAGCTAGCCTGGGGACCACACTTTAAGAACCACTGCCTTGAATAAAAGAGAGGAGATTATTGACAAGATTTGTGTGGGAACTAGGAGTGTCGGCCATGAAGCCAAGCTCATAGGATCATCTCTACAGAGATTCTCCCAGAGAACAAAACTGGCCACAACTGCGTTATCAAAAGGCCAGTCACCCTTGCCATGACGTGGCTCCCTCTCCTCTTGGTTTCTGACTCCATCAAAGTGATTATCTAAAAGTTCAAATCTGGTCAAGTACTCCTCTGTCTGTTGTTGGGTGCCATCTGGTCGGGTCCGATTCACAGTGACCATATGTACAACAGAATGAAACACTCCCAAACATTGTGCCATGCCCAGCATTATGTCAGTGATTCTTTGCTATTCGTAGGGTTTTCAATGGCTGATTGTTTGGGGAATGGGCTACGAGGCCCTTCTTCCATTTTTGTGGTACTGGGAAATCCAGGGCCTCAGAGCAAACAGAACAAGTGTTCTACCAACTGAGCTAAATCCAGCCCTCTCCCCTATCTAGAAGAACCTTTATTTTTCACATGTTTTTTAAAATTCCCAGACTTCTTCATCTTGCTCACAGGGCCTTTATGACATTTCCAGTCCTTCCATCCCTCTGTCCTCATTCCTGCCATCTTCTATTGGTCCACATTAGAGACTCTTCCTTTTCACTCTACCATACCCTCCACACTATAATGAGTCCTTTGTACAAACAAGCATCTGCCATGTTGACTCTGAGATTTATGAGGACTGAGACAGTTTCTTTTGCTTTATCCCCAATGTCTGACACAGTCAATGCTCAGTAAATAGTATATGAATGAATAAATGGTTTCTTCTTTATGTTTACTCCCAGTTACAAGGGGAGAGGTGAATTTAGGGGCACAGTGAAGGTAAAACCCTTTAGGGAGTTGATAGCCTGGGAATCTAACAACACCTAAAATTAGAGGGGGTTCACAATGAGATACCATGTCACATCCACTAAGATGGCATTAATCAAAAAGATAACAAGTGATGTTAAGGATGTGGAGACAATGGAACCTTCCTACTGTGCTGATAGGGATTTAAAATTGTGTAGTCACTTTAGAAAAAGGTGTGGAAATTCTTCAAAATGTCCAATACAAAGTCACCAGATGACCCAGCAATTCCACTCCTACTTATCTACCCAAGAGAAATGAAAACATGTTCACACAAAAAATTCATTCAAATGTTCATAGAGCCATTATTTATGATAGCCAAAAAGTAGAAAGAACTCAAGTGGCCTTCAACTAATGAATGGATAAACTAAATATGGTATATCTAAATAGTGGAATATTATTCAACCATGAAGAGGAATGTAATACTATTACATGCCACAATAAATGAACTTTGAAAACATTACGCTAAGTGTAAGGAACCAGACACAAAAGGTCACATATTGTATGTTTCCATTCATATGAAATATCCAGCATAGGCAAATCTACAGAGACAGAATATAGATTATTGATGCCAGAGACTAAAGAAAAGGGTAATGGGGAAACTGTTAATGGGTACAGGGCTTCTTTCTCTCATGATAAAAATTCTCTAAAATTAGATAAATAGTTGCTGTTAGGTGTCGTCAAATAAGGTCTGACTCATAGCCACACTATGTGCAACAAAATGAAACACTCCCCAATTCTGTGCCAGGCACACAATCTTTTTTATGTTTAAGTCCATTGTTGAACTCATTGCATCAATCAATCTCATTAAGGGTCTTCCTTTTCTTCATCAACCTGCCACTATCCCTAACATGATGTCCTTCTCCAGGGATTGGTCCCTTCTAACAACATGGCCAAAATACATAAGACACAGTCTAGCCATCCTTGCTTCCAAGGAGCACTCTGGTTGCACTTTTTCTAGGACAGATCTGTTGATTTTTTGATAGTCCATGGCATACTCAATATTAATCTCCAGCACCATAATTAAAAAACATCAATTCCTTTCCTATCTCCACTATTCAATGTCCAGCTTTCACAAGCATATGATACAACTGAAAATACCATGGTATGAGTCAGGTGCACCTCCATCTTCAATGTGACAGCTTTACTTTTCAATACTTTAAAGAGGTCTTTTGCAACAGCATTTCCCAATGTAATGGGTCTTTTGATTTCTTGACTGCTTCTTCCATGGGTGTTGATGGTAGAATCAAGTCAAGCAAAATCTTGGACAGCCTCAATCTTTTCTCCGTTTATCATGAAGTTGCTTGCTGACCCAGGTGTAAGGATTTTTATTTTGTTGATGTTGAGTTGCAATCCATACTGAAGGCTGTGTTCTTTGATCTTCATCAGTAAATGTTTCAAATCCTTTTCATTTTCTGCAAGTATAGTTGTGTCTTCTGCATAAGACAGGTTGTTAATTAGTCTTCCTCCAATCTTGATGCCACATTTTTCTTCATATTAGAAATTAAAGAGGTACAGTAAAAGGATACAGCCCTGATACATACCTGTCCTGACATTAAACCAGGCAGTGTTTCCTTGTTCTGTTTGAATAACTGCCTCCTGGTCCATGCACAAATTCTTCATGAGTACAAATAAGTGCTCTGGTATTCTCATTCTTTTAAATATTATCCATAATTTGTTATGATCTACATAGTCAAATGCCTTTACATAGTCAGTAAAACATAAATAGTCATCTTTTTGGTATTTTCTTTTTTCCATTAATATCCACCTGACATTGGCAATGATGACTCTTGTTCCATGCCTTCTTCTGAATCTGGCTTGATTTACCAGCAGTTCCCTGTCTATATACTGCTACATAAATGGTGGTAGCTAAACAAGTGTGAATATGAAATTGAATGTAAATTATATTTCAATAATCCATTTTTTAAGTGAAGGGGATACTCCTCAGATCAGTTCTAGAAAAAAAGTTGACTCCACACTCAGAATACACACCTGTATCTTCAGTGTTATCCTTTGACAATAAAGTGCAGCTTTGGAACAACATGTATGACAATAGAGGTCATGCTGTATTCACTTATATCCTCACATGGCAGAGAACATAATAAGTTGGGGTATAATTAAAATTTTTAATTCATTAATCTGGTAAGAGAATTTTTTATTTTCCTCTTTTCCATACAAAACAGTCAATATCTTGGATACACAGCCCAAATTCATGTGGCTCAAGACTTAGTCTATTCTTACTGATAAAAAATGATGAATTCCCCTAAAATGTTGAATTGCCTTAGTTGAAAAGTAAAGCAAAGCATACCCTAAATTCATTTGAAAGGACATCCCTTGAAAGACGCTTGCATTCTTTACATATCTGCATTTGCTTTGTATGTTGTTGTTGTTATTAGGTGTCCTTGAGTCAGGTGTGACTCATAGCAACCCTCATAGGGTTTTCAATGGCTGATTGTTTCAGGATTGCTTTGGGAGTGGATTGCCAGGTCCTTCTCCCATTTGATTTGAAAAAGCTTTTATATCAAGGCCAATTGTTTTGTTTTGCTTTGTTTTGTTTTTTATCGTGGAAATCTTTCCTCAATTTGTGGCTCCAAGACAATGCAGTTTAGTGATTAAATGTACACAAGCTCTCTTTATTTCTGTTGATGTTGTATGATGCTAAAATTCCCATTAACTTTCTCCCATCATTGATATCCACAGGCTAATTTTTATCACTTCTCAAAGCAAATAAGGAATGGCTTGTGATCAAAATCATTTTCCACAAATAATGCAACCAATTCAGCAAAAAGAACATTATTGACATATAAGGATGTAAGCATGAAAACAGTCATTTTGGGGGAGATTAAAGATTTGAAAGAAGGGAAAAAGAAGGATGCCGCAATGTCAATCTGATATTTGCTTCTGAATCTGAAAAGTGACATTATGATAGGAAAGTTAGAAATCGCTCAGGTGGTTCTTATTGCATGTAGTCTAAGAGCTGATGGTCAGATAGTGATTTATCAATGGGTTTGGGTCACTTGGTCATTTTCCAACTTGATCTCCAGCCCCAGGAAACAGAGTCTGTCTTCTTTGAGAAGCCTTTACTCTCCCAATCAAAATTATCTTCCTCTGGAATTACATCATTAAAAATTCATATTTTACATCTTTATGGGGTTTTATATTTACTGGAATTCCCTATTAAATTATAAACTTTCCCTGACAGACTTAGTTGGCAGCCAGTTTTGTGTTAAGGTAGTAGGAGCACATAAAATATACGATTTCAGTTGATTTTTTCACAGGTGATAGAAGTCACCTGAATGCTCTCTAGTTTCTATAGGATAAAGATGAAAAATCTAACCTGTGCTCAGGTGACTGTGGTCTAAGTTTCCAACATTGAAGTCAAGGGAGGAATTAAAAGTGGCATCTCTGTACATTTGACCAGCAATTTATGAAGTAACATTTGTCATTTCAACAGGCCATTTTAATGTGATCAGAAGCCATATATTCAGGCCTTTTATAAATTTCTCCAGTTCATGCTAAAAAAAACAGAAACTTAAACAAAAGTAGTTTATAAACCTAAAGATTTCATCACCCTTTTTTCTCTAGTCTCTCTTTTTATAGCTCCCCATTCAGTTTTAATCTATCCACTCTCTCCATCTTTTTCTGTACCTTTCCTTTTTTTCTGGAGGCTGCCTTGATCATTTCTTTTCTTACTTTCTTGTCCAGCTTTCCTTTTACTTCCCTTCCCTCTCTGCTTTTTCTTTCTTTCTCCTAGTTGTTCACTCCACATGCACCTTAAATGACACAATGTAATGCAAATATACTTAGAAATAGTTGTTTAGTAAAGTTTTGGGAATTTTAATTAACTTTTGTTTCAGATATTGTGCATTTTTTCACTTCTAGCATTTTTATTTGGTTCTTTTTTAATAGTTGGCATGCTAAGATTTTCTCTTTTCATTTATCACAAGCATATTTTCCTTTAAGTCACTGAGCATAGTTATAGTAGCTACTTTAAAACGCTTGTTTGCTAAATCCAACATGCGGGCCCTCTTGGGTTTAATCTTCATTGCATTTCTTTTCTCTTGAGAATGGTTCACATTTTCCTGGTTCTTTATATGTAAAGTAACTTTAGATCATATCCTGGACATTGCCGAAATTATAGGAACTCTGAATTCTGTTACATTCCTCCAAAGAATGTTCCTCTTTTTAAGCAGGCAAGTAGGTTGGTTGGTCTCAAAGTATAAACTCTGTCTCTTAAGTAGTCTTCATATGGGTTACTTTGAGTCTTCTCTGTGCTTGGGATCAAATGGAGACTTGAGCAAATTATAGACAAGAATTTAGACTTCCTCTTCTCTGGTTTCACTTCTTTCTAGGATTTTACCCAATTTCCTAGTGGCTGTGGGTTCAGCTTGCCTCAAATTCTTCAGATTGGCAAGACTGGATTTTCAATAGGAGTTTCAGCACTCCCTTACAGTGCCAACTATCATTTAGCCTCAGGCTAAAAGCTGTAAAAATCAGAAGCTCATTCCATGTTTTCACCTCCTTCCCAAGGTCAACCACACTGTAGGATCTGCTTCTTTTTGCTCCCTCTCCAAAGCCTTCAGTTAATTGTTCTTTGTGTTGTGTCCAGAGTTTAGAGCTGCTATCTGTGGCAAAGTGAGCACAGTAGGAGCTGACTCGGCCATACTAGGAGTAAGACCACTTGATTTTTGAAATGATGTGAGTTCAACCTTTCCTATGGCTTTCTCCAAAAGAATGCTAATTTACATTGCAGGTCAGAACCTTTGATTGATTTTTTCATGTGAGCCAATGACCTTCAATAGAGAGACAGTTCTGTAGCCCAGTCACAGGGAAAGATGTCACATAAAGCTTCATTTCCATTTATTCGACAAATTTTACCATCTTCTGATCATGAGAAAAGCATATTATGGCTGTCTAGGGGGCATCCTTGAGCTTTGTGGAAAGGGGGCAAAATGGACTACCAAAAAGATTATATGGCTAACAGGAAAAAAGTGTTTTACCTTTAAGAAGCACTGATTCTATAGCAGGTCCTCATTTCACAAATGCTGTCTTCCTTAACCCTCAGAATTCTGCCAGGTGGATATTATTGTACACTTTTCATAGATGAAAAAAGTGAAGCCCAGAGACTGCACAGCTGGTGATTTTCATAGGCTTTTAATTAAAAAAAAGGACTTACTGCTAAAAAAAATTAGGTTGGCATCTTACCATCTTCTCAAAAATAATATTATTAATAATAATAAAAATAGCAATATCCAAGTGCCACTTTTCCTCCTAGCAAAAAGGGATTGTGACTCAGTACAGCCCCTGACTTTTGGCTGACAAGGTTCTATAAATGCTAAGTATAGTTTTCTATTAAGATTGAAGCCTATGAGAAAAAAGCCGTGGGCTGACCCATCTTCAAAGTGTCCATTTAAGATTATTTTCTGTCAGCCAGGTGGCTAATGGGCTGTGTTAGACAATGGATAGATATTGTATTCTGTCTGAAACCATAGAATTGGAGAAAAAAGAGCAATTCCGTATTTATTTGGCTTGTCTACTGCCCGGGAGCCCAGGCTGCAGAGAACATTTATTTCATTTTAACAAATGGATGGCACCTCCCTGCTTCAGGTTGGAAGAAAACCTCTGCTCTGGCCTCAGTGTGAACAGGGGCATTGGTGATAGAATATCCAGTGTGAGTCATTGTCCCCACACCGGGCAGAAATAGTGAAAGCATTCTAGGGCAATTCTAAGAAAAAATATTCAATTAATGATAGGTTTACCTAATGCTGGATTTTAAAAAATATTGACTGCTTCCGTGTTTTACAGAGAGAACTTGCAGACAATGGAAAGTAAGCCCCCTACTGAATTGAATAATGACTCTGTTAAGAGAGGAGAATACAAGAAGAGATGTTTAAAGCACAGTCGGAAGAAGAAAGTAATAAGGCTGAGTTAGAGAACAGATGGCAGCTGTAGCCTAGGCTGATAGTCAGAGATACTGGGACAGCATTGGTTTTCCATGGGAGCACTGTGGCCTGGAAGGTCACACTTCTCCTCCAGTTCTGCAGCTGACACTGTAGGAAGTCATTTCACCTTCTCTGAACCTCAGTTTTTCTGTAAAGCAAGGTGGTTGGAGTAGGTTACCTTCCAGATCACTTCTAGCTTTAACTTTCAAACACCTAACCATCTCTCTCTATTTTCCCATCCAAGTCTTTTCCCATCCCATCCAAGAGTCGAGAATTCTACATATGGAAAGCAAAATGTCACAAGAGTAGATGAGTTGCTTGAAACTTTTGAATTAGAATGGAAACAAATGGAAATGAAACCGGGAAAAATACGTCCTTCTCACCTGAACTAGAAAATAGATGGCAGGTGACAAATGAATAGACTTTGGAGTACTCTCTGACTGTAAACTTTCCTGCACTTTTATGTGAAACTACCAGTTCACTTTAAATATCTACAATGAGTTCTGACAGAGAAGAGCAGGCAGCTCAAATAATGAAGGTCAGCAACTAATGCCCAAATCCCACTGCTTTAGAATGTGCTCAAAGACAGCTTCAGATGCATGAAGAGGAACAAACACATTTATCCCACCCATGACCCTGCCAGTAGCAGGCCAGGCCAGTAGTGGACATGGCTGGAATCCAAAGGTCAAATAGACCCAGAGGAAAGGACACATGGTTTGGGGAAATCTCAGCATGACCTTGATGGAATAAACAGTTCAAGCTTAAAAGCCTCAAGTGCTGAGATCATGGATTGCTTTTGAACCATTATGGCTTTGAGATGCTTTGGGGGTAAAGGAACTGTAAGTACCACAGAAAAGAGGGAAGGTTGTTTGTTTCATTGTTTCCCAAGGAAGCGGTGCTTTTCCTTTCTCAAATTGTTGTTCTTCTAAGAGATAGATGAATCCTCTTTCCAGCCATAGAGTAGCAGTAAATGGACCAAGAGCCACTGACTGGAGGAAACCAGCAATGAAAGAAGAAGGAAAGGGTAAAGAGAAGAAGGAGAAAGGAGAAGGGCAAAGTGAGTTAACCTAGTGACAGAGCATCTATGAGTTTTCAGAGAGAACAGCAAGTCCTAATAATAACATTAGTGGTTAGGCCAGGAATTGTTGGTAGATGCATTCCTTAAAATGTCCATGTTTTATTCTTGGTTCTGTCGAGCAGATCTTGAGATTAGAATGCAGTTCTCATATAGCTCAAGTGAGATAGTTGGAAAACTAAGAAAAGGAGTCCAATAAAAGGTTTATTAATAGAGACAAGCTGTGCGGTGCATGTCTATAATCCCAGTGACTTGGGAGGCTGAAGCAGGAGGATGCGTTCCACACCAAAGGCAGCCCATGCAATTTACTGAGATCCTGTCTCAAAATAAAATATAAAAAAGGGCTGGGGTGCAGTTTGGTAGTAGACCACTTGCCCAACATGCACAAGTCAGTGGGTTCAACCTCCAGTACTGCAAAACAAAAACAAAACAAAACAAAAAAATACAAAAAAAATAAATAAATAAAAACAAGGTATGTTAGAAGTAGGATATCCCTATAAGCAACTGGACCTCAAACCTTTAGAGGCCCTCTGAGGAACTGTATAGAAAACCCAAATATATATATATATATATATATATATATATATATATATATATATATATATGTATATATATGGAGATACATATATATAGCCACCTGGCTGACAGAAAATAATCTTAAATGGACACTTTGAAGATGGGTCAGCCCACGGCTTTTTTCTCATAGGCTTCAATCTTAATAGAAAACTATACTTAGCATTTATAGAACCTTGTCAGCCAAAAGTCAGGGGCTGTACTGAGTCACAATCCCTTTGTATACATATATACATATATATGTATATATACATATATATATACACATATATACATATATATACATATATATGTATCTCCATATATATACCCATATATATATATACACACCCATATATGGGTTTTCTATACAGTTCTATATATGTGTGTGTTTCCTAAACCTCCAAGAAGATTTGAAACATTTACTGATGAAGATCAAAGAACATAGCTTTCAGTGTGGATTGCAACTCAACATCAAGAAAACAAAAATCCTCACAACTTGATCAGTATACAACTTCATAAAGAATGGAGAAAAGATTGAGGTTGTCCATGATTTTGCTTTACTTGGTTCTATAATCAACACCCAGGGAAGCAGCAGTCAAGAAATCGAAAGACTCATTGCTTTGGGAAAAGTTGTAGCAAAAGATGTCTTTAAAGTATTTAAAAGTAAAGATGTACATTGAAGATGAAGGTATGCCTGACTCATGCCATGGTATTTTCAATCACATTATATGGTTGTGAAAGATGGACATTGAATAAAGGAGACAGGAGAAGAATTGATGCTTTTGAATTATGGTGCAGGAGACAAATATTGAGTATGCCATGGACTGCCAAAAGAACCAACAGATATACCCTAGAAGCAGTGCAACTGGAGTGGTCCTTGGAAGCAAGGATGCCTAGATTGCATCTCACTTATTTTGGCCATGTAGTCAGGAGGGACCAATCCCTGAAGAAGGACATCATGTTTGGGAGAGTGGCAGGTAACGAAAAAAACAAAAACCCTCCACTAGATGGATTGACACAGTGTCTGCAACAATGGGCTTAAACATAAAAAAGATTGTGTGCCTGGCACAGAACTGGGAGTGTTTCTTTCTGCTGTACATAGGGTCACTATGAGTCGGACTCGACTTGATGGCTCCTAACAACAACAAACCTTTCATAACAAATAATCACAAATTTAGCGGATTCAAACAAGATATATTCTCTCCTAGTTCTTGTGGCCAGAAGCCTGAAACCAAAGTGTTGGCAGGGATGGTATCTCCTGGAGGCTCTTGGCAGGACTCTCTTCTGGCTTCTGGTGGTTGCTGGGAATCTTTGGTGTTCCTTGGCTTGGCGATACATCACTTCAATCTCCAACTCTGTCTCCATGTTGCCTTCTCTGTTTTCTTCCCTTATCTTCTCTTGTAAGGACAGTTGGCATTGAATTTAAGGTCCATCCTAAACCAGGATGATCTTAGCTTAACATCCACAATTTAATTACAGCTACAAATACTCTTTTTCCAAACAAGGTCACATTCAGTTTCTAAGTGCACCTAACTTTTAGGGGACCTCCACTAAATCCATTAGAATGCCCCTTAAAGTTGTCTCACTGAGGAAGCTGAAGGATGAAGTTCACAAATTCTGATCCTCCATTGGCTAGAGGTTGCCCATGGAGATAGCAAATCCCCAGCTGTTGGGCCTGTCCTTGCTTGAAGCTGAGCAAGTTCCTTTGGTGCTAGTGAGACAGAGAAGTAGAGAGAGGCAAGTACTTGAGGGGACAAGCAATCAGTCATAGTATACATACGTGGGAACTGACAACCCCTACCACAAGGACCTGGTGGGGAAGGAGTGCATAAGGACATCAGTAGTGACTGCTACAAAACATAACAAATAAACACTCTGCATGAGGAGATGGCTCTATGAGCTGATGGGAATGGGTGAGGATGATAGGAAACCTAAGGTAAGGCTGGAGAGAGCAGAAAGAAACCAAGATCCTAGCACAGTAGCATGACTGTGCACCCTCAAGCATATAGCCGTGAGCCACTCAGCAGCACCAGGCTCATGGGAAGTGTTAAAATGTGTACTTGAGGAAATGGCCATCTACCTTGGAAAGGCCATCCAAAAGACACATCCACAGGGCACTGCAGCCTTGTCCTACTTCCAGAAATTTTCATACAAGCCTCAGCAGTGACTTCAGAAGGTGGCTAAATCCTTATGGGTTGGGACGATGTTTCCTGAACATATATCATCAGTGAAGATCCCAACCATTTAACTTGGGATACAGAGAAAGCTCTAGGGAGGGAGAAGGAGTAGCAAAATGCAAACAGCATATTAAGGTTCCAAGCAGATAACAGGGTGTTTAGGACAGGGCTATGGTCTGGGTGAGGAGAGGAGAAATAAGAAAACAGCTAACCAAAAATGATTGGGGGGAGGTCCTGGGCAGGATTCTAATCCTACTAACTGATTCAAGTGACTGAAAGAGGAAGGAAGGATCAACACAATGACCTAGAGGCTTCAAAAGCTAATGTGGGGAACAGGTCTGGCCAGCATCAAAAACAGATTAGGGTGGAGATGGCTGAGTCCCCAGGATGACAGAATGCCAAGACCCATTGAATAGAAGGATGTAGTTTCTGCCTCTGTCAGGGTTGGTCTTCCTCTGCTGATGGATCTGATAGTTGGGGAAAGCAAGGAAAGAAGGAATAAGGTAGTATGTGAGGCAGCTCTGGACCAGCACTGTCTAGACTAAATGGTTAGTTGGTTGGTGCCATCGACTTATGTCCAACTCAGCAATCCTCATAGGGTTTTCCATGGCCGATTGTTTCGGGATTGCCTCTAGAGTGGATTTCCACGTCTTTCTCCCATTTTTGCAGTGCTGGGAAGTTGCACTCTGCCAACTGAGCTAAATCCCAGCCCGCTCTAGACTAAATAGGTTTACTTAATTCAACTGCTTAGTTGAATTTGCCTGCAGCTCTATCACTGTGACGTCTGATCCCATCAGATCTTGGAAGCTAAGCAGGGTGGAACCTGGTTCATATTTGGATAGAAGATCGCCTGGGAACACCAGGTGCTGTAGGCTTGGGAGAAGTACCCAGCAACCCACTCCCAAAAGTCAATCAGCCATTGAAAACCCTATGAATAGCAGAGAAGCACTGACAATAGTATTTTGCCTGTTGTACATAGGGTTGCTGTGACTTGGAGACCAACTTTATGGTACCTAATATCAACAGCATGCAATAATTCCTTCTTGCTTTCAGTTTCAATTTAAGGATCTTAAAAACGCATTGTTTATATCTGAAATACAAACAATTATGTATTAATGGAGATAATGCTAGCTGCTTTAAGAAACAAACCCCAGCATGTGTAATAGATAAACATGGTAGAAGATTATTTCTAACTCACTTTATACCCAAAGCAGTTATCCCTGATAAATAGAGATTTCCCTCTAAGTGGATTCAGAAACCCAGGTTCCTTCTACCTTGTGACTCTACCATTTCAACACGTGGCTTCCAAAGTCACTCATTGATCTCAAGCTAGGATTTAGGAAAACATCTTAGAAAGTCCTTATAGTAGGTCTTTAGGGACCAGGACTGGAAGTGGAAAACATTGCCTCTCTCCTAATCCATTGATTAGAATTTAGGCATGTGGACTTGCTTAACTGCAAGAAAGTGTGGAAAAGGTAGTTGTGTGCCCAGGAAGAAGAGAAAATGAAGCCTATGAACAGCTAGCCGGTTTCCATTACTCCTGAATAATGAGTCTTATGACTCTATACTAGTGCCCGGGCAGGAGGGAGAATGAAAACCTGTTTAGTCTATGTACAGGTAAGACTCAAAGGGCTAGCTTATCTCTGCTCCATGTGGGATTAGCTAGGCTTACTTACATGGTTGTATTGTCTGGTGGTAGGCTGGAAGTCCAAGATAGCCTCACTCACTTTCTTCAGGCCTGGCTCTGGCTATGGACTTGAGCATCTCAGTCCTCCTTCACATGTCCTGCTTTTTTGGTAATTTTTCTGTCTAATTGAGTGACCTGGACTTCTTTATGTGATGAGCTAAAGCAGCAAGAAAGTCAAAGCAAAAACTGCCAGGCTTCTTAAGGCCGTGGCCTGGAGCTGGCACAGTGTCACTTCCACTGCATTCAGGTGTACAAAGCAAGTCACGGCCCAGTCCATATTCAAGGAGAGGGGAAATAGACTCTCCTTTAATGAGAGGAATGTCATTATCATAGTCCATTCAGGTTGCTATAACAAAATATCATAAATGGAAAGTGGTTTAACAATAGACATTTATTTCTCACAGCTCTTGGGGGCTGGGAAGTCCCAGATCAAGATGAAGGCAGATTTGTCACCTAATGAGGGAATATTTCTCATGGATGGTGGCTTCTTGCTATGTCCTCATATGGTAGAAAGGGAGATTGAGCTTGTATTAATCCATTTCCCATTACTATAAAAAATACCTGAGGTGGAATACTTTATGATGAAAAGAGGTATACGTAGATTAAAGTTTTGGGGCCTGAAAATCCAATTTGGGGCAGCTCAATTGGCTCAGTGTTTGTTGGGGGCCTCATGCAGGATGGCTTTATGATGAGAGTACATGCAAGAGGGAGCAATCACATGGTGAAGCAAGAAGCCATAGAGGGAGGAGGGGCCAATCTTGCTCTTTTATAAAAAGTCTTCTCTGGGAATTAACTGCAGTCTCACCAGAACTATGTTAACCCCGTCTGAGGGCAATGCCCTCAATGACTCAATCACTTTCCATGAGGCTCCACCTCTTAAAAGTCCCACCATCTCTCATATTGCCACACTGAAGACCAAACTTCCAACACATCAACCCATGAGGGAGAAACCATATCCAAACAATAGCAGAGCTCCTTTTCCTCTTTTATAAAGGGATTAATCCCACTCAGTGTAATGACCTCCCAAAGATTCCACCTCTTAATGTTATCACAATGGGGACTAGGTTTCAGCATACAAATTTGAGGGAGACACAGACATCCAGATCACAGTAGACTTTCATGTACAGGATGTGAAGAATTATTGGCAGCCATATTTGTAGGCACAAGCTGCAGGCAACAGGAGGGAATCCAGATACATAGACAGTGAGCTTCAGAAAGTACAGTAGTGGACAGTAGGAAGATATTGTCACATTTGGGAGAAAAGGTGACAAGGAAGGCTGGCAGCAGGTGATGGTGGCACAACCACAGAGACTGACAGTACAGACAATTACTTCAATCCCTAGAATACCTGGTAAGAAGGGGGTTATATCACATGCTTATCCATGACCTCCTCCAAATGACTGTTGTAACAGCCTTGTGTTAGTCAGCTTTTTGTTGTTGGGACAATGTACCTAAAATAAACAACTTACAAGGAGGAAAGATTATTTTGGCTTATAGTTTTGGAGGTTTCAGTCCATGATCAGTTGGCTCCAATATTTTGAAGCCTGTGGCCAGACAGAACATCATGATGATGAGTGCATGGTGGAGCAAAGCTGCTCACCTCCTGGTAACACCCACAAAGACAGGGGTTGGCAAATCTCCAGTATCCCCTTCAAGGGCACTCCCTCAATAATCTAACTTCCTCCCACTTGGTTCCACCTCTTAAAGATCCAACCATCTCCCAGTAACACCAGAGGCTTGTGAGCAAGTCTTTAACACATGTGCCTTTGGGGGACATCTAAGATCCAAACCATAACAACTTTAACCTTACTTTATTATCATAGTTTATATATTTTTCTCTGTGGCTCTCTCTGCATTTCCAGGTCCTTAAAGGCTAGGATGGTGTCTTATTCACTGATATATCTCTAGCACTTAGCACAGTGCTTTTCATATAGTAGATATGTACTAAATGCTTGTGGAACATGACATATAGCAATATCTACTTGTTTTTAGCTGGGCTGCCCCTCCATTGGCCTTGACAAAGCCTGGAATAGGCCTAAAGAGGAGTTCACAGAGCTCATGGGCTCCTGGATTTCTTCCCACTCACCCTTCTGCTACACATCGACAGAGGCCCCAAGAACAGGGCTAGAATCACAACAGCCCAAGAAACTGTGAGGACTTCTGCCATCATGCTCCACATCCCCACTTAGCTACCACCGACCGATCATCCAGTCTTCCAGTTTTCTCATCCTTTGGACCTCTCCCCCAAATGGCTCTGAATGTTTCCCAAATTGACTTGGACCCTCTGCTCCCACCCTCCCAACAACCTAGACCCTCCAAATCTGCCTTTTGGAACATGTGATCTTCATGTGCACAATTGCTTACATTCTCAAGCTCTTCTCTAAACTTGTTGTTAGGTGCCGTGGAGTCGGTATCCGACTCATAGTGACCCTCATAGGGTTTTCAATGGCTGACTGTTTCGGGATTGCCTTGGGAATGGATTGCCAGGTCCTTCTCCCATTTTTGTGGTGCTGAGAATCGAACTCGGGATCTCAGAACTGCAGCACAGCGCTCTACCAACTGAGCTAAATCCCAGCCCCCTCTCTAAACTTAGGGGGAAAAGGCATCAAAGGATGAGCTCTTTGTGGAGAAGTTTCATTGGTAAGTGAGTAACTGGATCCTGCACAGAGTCCAGGCTCTGGGGGATGAGGTATAGGAAAGGACAAAAGTAGTAGGTCCTTTAAAGTCGAAAGACTGAAAATGTTTCTGTCCTGTATCAGAAAACCCAGACCTCTTGGTGTTCTGACAGACCGGTGATGGCTGGATTTATTAGGCAGCCCAGTTCTGGGAAGGGCAAAGTTGATTTATCACACATGTGATGACCACATGGGAGTTATGCTGTCCAGCTGCCTTCTCTGTGCATGCCACATGCCCAAGCTCAAGTTCTAGCACCCTGGCAGGACATCATGTGTCATCAGGTTAGGCAGCCAGGTCTGGGATTGCCAGAACGTTTCCTTCACTTCTTGCCTACCTGAATTTTGTCTGAATCATGAGGACACTGCCTCCCTTCCAGCCCTCAAAAGGAACAGTGTTTTCCCACCACCCTTCCACATCTAAACCCCATGAAGCCCTAGGCCACGAGGAGCATAACGATCCTTATTCTTCATGGCTACTTGCAGACTCTTTCGTCCCTCCAGCCTCCCTGAAGCACCTTGGAAGCAATTCTTATGCACCACACTTCCGATTTCCTCTTTCTGCTGGTTCGAGTCATCTAAGAAGCTGACACCAAGACAAGATCAGATGTACCAGAAATTTGCCAAGGAAACCACTGTGAGGGAAAAAAATGAAGAAGGAGCTGAAGAAGGCATTGGGCTTCAGTGCCTCATGATGCTGCTCTGACTGTGTAGACGGAAGGATGGGTGAGTAGGAAAAATCTGAGACTTTAGTGCATGTCTAAGAATTTTTGGGGAAGGCTGATTGGGAGTTTCCGACCCAAAGTTGTAGGTCAGGGAGTTCCAGTAACTCCTCTTGCAGTGTCTGCCTTAGTGGCCCTGCTGTGCTCTCTCCTGGCTGGAGGAGCAGGTGGGGGCGTGCCTTAAACTGGATGATGGATTTCCCAGTGCAGCTGTGGGGCTTGTCAGTCAATTACATTCCCAAGAGTCAGAGGGATGAGCAGGGCATTCTCGTGGCTGCCACGGTCCCCTTGTCACAGTCATCTTTCAGCTTCTAATCAGACCTCCAATTCACTGCTTTCACTGAAGATTTTATCACCAGAACCACTGTCTTTTCTCTCCACAACTACACCTTTCTTAATTCTTGGCCATTTTAACATACATATCGAGAGCCCTCCCAACATTCTGGCCTCTCGTTTCCTTGACAAAGTGAGAGTTGCTGTGTTCTTTACCACTCGACCCCAGCCACCTATTGCCAAGGTCGCATTCCCAGACCTTAGTTTTCAGCTCCTCTCCAGACGACATGTTGTTTTGCACTGCTGGAGCAGAGGATGAGGCTTCAGGTACTGGGTCACAGAAATGTCCAGGGTAAAATGGGGACTCAGAATGGCTTCTCCAAGGAAGCCTAAATGGGTCTCCATCAAGTTCATTCATCAGTACACAGAGATTCTGGGCCAACCCAGCCCCAAGTCAAACAGGTGCTAGGGCCTGGAGACTCCCTCTCAGGAAGAGCTTCCTGGGGTCAGGAGGACCCATGTGGAAGACCATTGGAGACAGGAAAGTTCCCTGGCATTGGGCAAAGTTTATGGCAGACCATCAGTAGGGCTGGAGAAATCGTTCTCATTTCCCAACACCACACAGGAGGGAGCCCAAGGGCATGAGTGGAAACAGCAGCTCACTCTCTCTAGTGCTCTGACTCAGCTCCCTTGTGTTCCCCAGTCCTGTCACTGTACCAGCCTTCCACTGCACCTCACCTCCTTCAAACTCTCCCTCTTCCCTTTTCGACCTTAGAGTCCCCACCCCACCCCATAACTACTTCTTGCGCACTCTGTCAACTCCTTCTGTAGTTTCACAACTCCGTTATTTTGCTTGCCCTTGATAAACAGCCACAGCTTTGCTTAATTGCAGGGGCTCTGCCACTTCCCTCCCAGCTCCCAAGCAGCTAAGGCGGCTGGTGAAAAGCATTCAACCACTGCTGACTGGTTTCCCTTGAAACTTACTATAGCAGACTTCAGGGGGGATATCAGTGCCACCAGGCAGTCCTATCCCATTGTGCCACTCAGTTCTCTCTCTTCTCTCTCTGAGATGACTGGTTCAGTTTTTCACCTTTCCTCCAACCTCCAGCAATTCCTTCCCTTCCTCCTTAGCTAATGAGCTTCCCCCTTATTTCCCTGAGAGAGAAGCAATTAGAGAGAACTTCTCTCTTTTCTGCCACCCCATTTGCCCACCTGCCCACATCTATACTTACCAAGTCTACCTCTCCTCCTAATGAAATGAATGCTCTTTGAGTTCTTTACCCAAGGCCAACCTCTCCAAGTGTGAACTGGAGCCCACACCTCGTGCTCATTCTGAGCTTTGTTCTTGCACCTGTCTCCACTCTCTCCTGCTTCTTCCATTTTTCTCTCTCCTCTGGATGACTCCTGTCAGCATCACAACCTGTTGTAATACCTGCCATTGAAAAAACACATAAAGACCTCCCTGGAGCACACACCTCTCCAACTATCACCCACCACTTCCCTCTCCTTTATGGTAAAACTCCCTTTGTCGACAGCTGCTATTTCCATTCATGTCCTTGGGCTCCCTCCTGTCTGGTGTTGGGAAATGAGAACGATTTCTCCAGCCCTACTGATGGTCTGGGCTGGGATTTAGCTCAGTTGGTAGAGTGCCGCTCTGCAGTCTCTGAGGTCCTGAGTTCGATTCCCAGCACTGCAAAAATGGGAGAAGGACGTGGCAACCCACTCCCAAGGCAATCCCGAAACAATATGCCATTGAAAACCCTATGAGGGTCGCTATGAGTCGGACACGACTCAGTGGCACCTAACAACAACAACAACAACTGATGGTCTGCCATAAACATTGCCCAATGTCAGGGAACTTTCCTGTCTCCAATGGTCTTCCACGTGGGTCCTCCTGACCCCAGGAAGCTCTTCCTGAGAGGGAGTCTCCAGGCCCTACCACCTGTTTGACTTGGGACTGGGTTGGCCCAGGATCTCTGTGTACTGATGAATGAACTTGATGGAGACCCACTTAGACTCGCTTGGAGAAGCCATTCTGAGTCCCCATTTTACCCTGGACATTTCTGTGACCCAGTACCTGAAGGCTCATCTTCCGCTCCAGCAGTGCAAAACAACATGTCCTCTGGAGTTTGTCTTCTCTGAGGTCTCCTCTTTGTTCCCAGTCCCAGGGACTGGGCATCATACCCTACCCAAACATGAACACTGATTCCGTCAGTACCTGGCACAAACTTTTATAGTGGCTACCTTCACATCTATTCTAAAAAACCTAAGTGCCTGGTTTTGTGGAAACAAAAAAGTTTACAGAAAAAGTTTGTCATGATCCCATTGGCACTTTGCAGACCAGCCCTAGCCAGACCTCAACGTCCTTTGATAAGGGAAACTATGTCACAGAGAAGGTCATACATGATAAACTAACCAGAGAGCTGATGACTGGAATTCCTATGAGTAAGGCTGACCTCTCAGAAATGAAAAATTATTCTGTACCCCTCTCCCTTAACCACTAAAGAATTCTCATTTATGTAGTCTTGCTTCTCCACCCCTACCCTATAAAGCCCCTAATCACTGTGAGTCAGATGCTGCTTTCTGAAAGTCCACTCCCGGGACTGAAAGTAGCCAGCTGGCCAGTCTAAATAAACTTTCCTGCTCCTGATCTGTTTGTGTCTTGGAGTATTTTTCTGGGTTTGAGCTGCTAGGTACAACAGTTTAAAGTTGAGAAAGGTGTGTGTCAGGTCTGTATCCTTTCACCATATCTCTTCAATTCTATATGCTGAGCAAATAATCCAAGAAGCTGGACTTTATGAGGAAGAACATGGCATCAGGATTAGAGGAAGACTCATTAACAACCTGCCTTATGCAGATGACACAATTCTGCTTTCTGAAAGTTAAGAGGATTTAAAACATTTACTGATGAAGATCAAGGATCGTAGTCTTCATTATGGGTTGCAACTAAATATCAACAAAACAAAAATCCTTATAACTGGGTCAGTATGCAACTTCACAATAAATGGAGAAAAGATTGAGGTTGTCCAAGATTTTGCTTTGCTTGGCTCTATAATCAACACCTGTGGAAGCAGCAGTCAAGAAATCAAAAGATGCATTGCTCTAGGAAAAGCTGTGGCAAAAGATCTCTTTAGAGTATTGAAAAGTAAAGATGTCACATTGAAGATGAAGATGCATCTGACTCATTCCATGGTATTTTCAGTCGCATCATATGGCTGTGAAACCTGGACATTGAACAAGGGAGACAGGAAAAGAATTGATGCTTTTGAATTGTGGTGCTGGAGACGTCTATTGAATATACCATGGACTGCCAAAAGAACCAACAGATCTGTCCTAGAAGAAGTGCAACCAGAGTGCTCCTCAGAAGCAAGAATGGCCAGACTGTGGCTTACATATTTCGGACATGTAGTCAGGAGAGATCAGTCCCTGGAGAAAGACATCATGTTTGGGAGAGTGGCAGGTCAATGCAAAAGAGGAAAACCCTCTACCAGATGGATTGACACAGTGCCTGCAACAATGGGCTTAAACATAAATAAGATCGTGTGCCTGGCACAGAATCAAGAAGTGTTTTGATCTGCTATACATAGGGTCACTATGAGTTGGACTCCATTAGATAGCAACTAACAACAACAACAACTCTTTTGGGAGTTGTCTTCCCAACTGTGGAAATGGGAAAACTTAGCACATAAGAAATAGTAAATTGAGCCGGGCGCAGTGGCACATGCCTGTATTCCCAACGGCTCGGGAGGTGGAGGCAGGAGGATTGCAAGTTTGAGACCAGAGGCAGTCTGGATAACTTAGCAAGACCGTGTCTCAAAAAGTAAAAGAAAAAAAAATGGGCTGGGGGCGCAGCTCAGTGGTCCAGCTCTTGCAAAGCATGCAAGTGAGAGACCCTGGGTTCAACCCCCAGTTCTGCAAAAAAATGAAAGAAAGAAAGAAAGAAAGAAAGAAAGAAAGAGTAAATTAACTCATTTAATAAATGTTTATTAACCAACTGCTATGTGTTAGGAGTATGTTTAGAGCAGTGATAAAAGGAAGCAAATTCATGTCCACATGGATCTTACAGTCTAATGATTGTCTTTCATCTATCTATCTGCTGTGTATCCTGTTTACCTATTATCTATTTATCAATGCAAGCCTATGTTATGATTTTCATAATTTAAAAAAAACAGCTCAAGCTAAGTGAAGGAATACATGACCTGTGGTCAGGGTTCCTCCCCTCACCCCTCAAACTGACTTTAAAATTTGTTTATCTACTCAGTTAAAGAAAGCTCTATTCATTGATGGGCACAAATGGGCTGTGATTTCCAGTTCAATACACACTTGCACATGATACTCAACAGGCAACCTGTGAGACACAGAGTCATTATTATTAGCTCCATATCGCCGTTAAGGAACTTCTGGTTCAGAGACATTAAGCAACTTCTCTGAGGTCGATCGGCTGTTTCATGGGTGAGGCAATACTACAATTCGGAATTCTGCACTCAGCTTGGATGGTGCTATAGACCCTATAGCCCATAATGATTATTGCTTACTGGATACCCAGTAAAAATAAAAGCAGCCAAAGTTTCTTTCTGTAGCTACATTGCTTGAACAGACATACTTTTTGGCCTTGTGGTGACCTGAGAGATTAGTATGGTCTACAATTCCTGTTTTCATTCATTTTAGACTCAAAATGGCAACTGAATAAGGTAATCACAACCCATCCACATGTATCCCAAGCAGTAGGAGATCAGATACGTGGTATTGTTCTTTAGTTATTTATTAGCTAGTCATCCATATTACTTTATTTCCAATTTCTAATCATGCATAGTTTTGTTATGCAAGAGTGAGACTAACATAGTATTTCCTGAGAGGCTTGGGGCAATTGTTATTCTAAGCATTGCACAGATAATACAGTTCATACTTCATTTTTAATCATGCTGGGCTCAAATATGCAATTCTGAGATACATATAATGTATATTACTGGTAGGTAGTCCCTACATAATTGTGTTTCACAATAGATAATCATCTTGATGCTTCAAGTCCTCCTAATACTTGATGCTGAAAGTTACCTCTAGGGGGAACTCTTTCCTCTGGAGTAAATATTAGAGCTGAGTCAAGGGCAAGGGCCTGTAGATTTACCACTGTGGCATCTAATCCCATTACATCTCTGAAGCTAAACAAGGCGGAGCCTGGTTAGTACTTGGATGGGAGACAACCTGGGAACACCAGGTGCTGTAGGCTTGGGAGAAAGACCCGGCAACTCACTCCCAAAAAATAATCCACCATTGAAAACCCTATGAATAGCAGAGAAGAACTGACAATAGTATTTTGCCTGTTGTATATAGAGTTGCTATGAGTTGGACACCGACTCAATGGCACCTAATAACAACAACAAGGGCAAGAATATTATTGGGCCAAGGTATGGGCAAGTAGCCTTTTGGTTGAGCCTAGCCTAGAGGTACGTCCCTATCTAAGGGTCTCTCTGACCTACCCTTTGAATGCAATCATTTGAGAATTATCCCATGCATCTGAATTCATAGCAGGGGCCTTTCCCACACCTAAGAAGACTTGGCATGAGCTGAGACAGAGGAAAAGATGGTTCATGGCCGTACATGGCCATACATTACTCTGGCCTTCGGGCCAGGGGAGCAATGCAATCCTGTAGCTTTCCACCTCCCAAGCCTTCTCTCCAAATCCAAGGATTCCATGCAGGGGTACATGAGGCTACCTACAGGTCTCTCTGCTGGGCTCTCGACCACAGTGGACTAATTTTGTGGATGTGAGGATCAGGAGGTCTGACTTGCCCCTTCATTAGTAACACAACACAAGTCAACATAGCAATCTAATCTATGGCGTAGAAAAAGTGTCCTGAGAAAATAAATGATATAAACAGAAATCCAAATGAGTTATCAAGTTATATATTATATATTATATATAGGTTTTATTATATATGTCATATATATTATATATCAAGTTATATATTAAGGAAAGTTTCAAGTTTATTCAACCAAATGAGTGCATGTGGCATAGAATCATGTCATAAGCCCTGCCCTGGAGCTCAAGGAGCTGAGGCTCATGGTATTTCACTGAAGGGGCTCAACCCATCCAGCAGATTTCCAGGGAAGAGGATCACTTAGAGGGAGGAAGACCCTCCAGGAGAAAGGAAGGGAGCCCCTGCAGCTGCTCTGGCCCCATCTTAGTATGAATTCTATCAGAACACACCTTGAGGAAGGATTTGGGTGGAGGCTATTTATTTGTGATGTGATGTGAAGGGGCATAGATGGAGGGATGGGGAAAGTGATGTAGGGAAGAGAGGGAAGTAAAATGCATGGTAATGAGCAGATTGCCACTCAGGGCAATTGGGATTCAATCCTGTGAGTAGCTCAATGAGACAACATGGCAACCACACCTATGAATCAGCCCCCTGGAGGATGGATGGGGGTGGCTGAGCCATTTAGGCATTAATTCCCATTCCCCACTCATTCAGGGTTTCCCTCTGGAGCATCAGCTTTCCTGTACTGCTGGGTTGCATCCATGGTTTTGGAAGAGTGATGTTAGGAGAGAAGGGAAAACTTAATTGATTGATTGATTGATTGATTGATTGTGGTACTGGAGGGTTGAACTCAGGACCTCCAACTTTCTAGGTAAGTGTTCTGTCACTGAGCTGCCCCTTTTTTATTTCTTATTTTGAGATAGGTTCTCACCAAGTTGTGCATGCTGCATCTGACCCCAAGCTAGTGATCCTCCTGCCTCAGCCTCCCAAATTGCTGGGATTACAGACATGTGCTATGGCACCCTGCAAGGGCAAACTCTTGAGATGAGAAGCTTTCAGTTTGCCAAAGGTTGCCCAAGACTCCAGGTGACTCAAGACTGCTGAGAGATCATGAGATAGGACACTGACAACATCCTCATATCAAAGTGGAAACAAGTCTAAACAACCTTCAATGCTGCTCTCAGATTTTATATTCAATGATTTTCTGATGTATGAAGTTGCCTGCACCATGGGTTTTCTATTCTTAATGGTGATGAGTTGCCCATCTGTGGAAGTAACTAAGCAAATGCTTGATCAGCACTTGGAAAGAATGTTGTAGCATCAAATGTGTGATTGGCTTAAGAGACTTTTAACATCCTGCTTTAGGTCAAGTTCCTGGGAAACAGACCTGGCAACAATGATTCCAATACAAGTGGCTTATTCAGGAAATGCTTCCTAAGCAAGACAGTAAGAGAGTGGGGGAGGCAAGACAGAGAAGGGAAGCAATCCAAGGAAGGGCTCTGTGTCAGGGAAGGTTCCAGCCTTGGGCTGGTCCCACATGGGAGCTCTAGAGTGTAAACCACGTCTTGTAGTGACTCCAGAAAGACAGCAAGCTTTTCGTACTCTCTTCCAAACCCACAGAATCAGAAACTTCCAGGCATTTCCCACTTTCCACATATATGGACAACGTGCTTCTGCTTGCCTGAAGACAGTCTTTTGAGGAGAGGAGATGTGGGCAGTTAGAAGTAAAAACACAATGAAGTTGGGTGGACATGTAGAAACAGTGAAAGGGATGCAAGGGGACATAGTGCCTGCTACAATTGCTAGGTGGATGGAAGCCCCACTTATGTGTGTATTTTCTCTGATCTGATACAGATTCATAAGAATGAGGCTCTGCAAGTTCTGTCCTTGGACCGCTCTCATGCTGCAAATGGTTGCCAGGCGAGACACAGCACAACAGAGCTTGAACTCCCAGCATCCCATGATGCTGAGGAGAACAACACTGGGACGTTTTTATAGGATGGAAATTCCACCTTTGAAGGTAAAGAAAGAATGACCCTAACCCAACGCCTCATGCAAACTGTGTGGAATCTTTTCAAACTGAAGTAGATTTGGGACTAAAGACAGTAAAAATATTTCTGAAATGAAGGCATAAATCTAGCTATGCGGAGACGCAGCACAATGCCATCATAAAAAATCCACTTTTGTCCATGCCACAGCCCTGAACCTCCCGTGCACTAGATCAGAGACCCTGATAAATCTGGGCTGCTAGAAATGCCAACCAGCTCATATGTTTTCAGTGAGCAATGACAGGGAGCCAAATTGCTTTATTCCGATTAGGGAAGGGCCTCTGACTGTAAAATATACTGTGTGAAAAAAAATATTGAGTTTTAGTTCGCTGACACATCAATTTAAGAGAGTTATGGCTCTCACATGGAGGCCAAGCAGGTATCTCCCCACATGTATGTGCAATAAAAATTAATTGTGGCCTTTTATGCAGGGCACTGTTCTCACTTGTGGGATCAGAGGGTGACCTGAGTGTCACCTCCAGTGGCAAGTCACAACACTGAAGGTGCTGGATCTTTGCTGGGAAACCACAGAGGGAAACCAACACTAAAATCCATGAACAAGATTTCTGTATAACTTTCTGAATTACAAAAAAAAAAAAAAGATATGCAACCACATTATGTTCATAATTTTCCTTAAAAAATATGTACTCATATTTTATGGAACCAATATATGTGTACACATAGGAAAATAGAAACTTCTCCAACTCTCTCAAATTAATTCAAGAAATTGGTTACATGGGAAATGGAAGAGAGAAAAAACAGAATGATAAGGCAAACTGAAGATTAGCGACAGTCAGCAGCTGCTACCATTTTGAAGGCTCAAAGGACATAAGGAAGGGGAGGCTCTATGGAGTCCAGGGCCCAGAGCCATTAACAAGGAGCTTGAACCATGGTAGCGAGCTGTGTCCATAAAAGGAAGGGCTGTCATGTGGGAGCTGGAATGTCTCTGCCACCAGAGGTGCCCCAGGTAGCAGAGGGTGAGGGGGGTCGAAGTGTCCTGATCTCTCCCTCCCTCCTGCCCTCCAGCCTTCCACCAGTGCCTCTCATTGGCCAAAGTGAACTGAAAGACAACAGGTGAGGAAGCCTGGAAAATGGAGTGCTCTGTGGTACAAGGCATAACCAAGAAGGACAAGGATGGATCTGAAAGCAGAGGGACAGTTGAAATTCATGGCACTTATGTAAATCTCCCTTTGTTGGTTTACATCTCAGTTGGACAAGTCTGTAAGGCTGCTGACTGCAATTTGGAGAGAAGAGTTAGCCTGTTGTTCAAGCCCAAATTGACTTTGGCACCTTCCCATTGAGTCTGTTGTGTCTGATTGGGAGGGCACAGTGGCAAGCTCCTTCAGAAATAGGCATGTGGACAACAGGCCTATGACACTTTATGAGGATAATCTTTTAGTAGGATTTGTAATTGCAGACCTCCCTTCCCGAGCCCACTACTTTAACTATACTCTCTTCACTGCAGATGCCAAGATAGTAGGCTAGTGCTTCAGGGAAGAAAGAGCTTCACTGAGAACGAAGAATTCTCTCTTCTCCCAAGAGAAGATGGCAGGGCAGACAGAAGGGAGAAAGAAACAAATGAAGCAGTGAAGTGGCAGGGCCTGACTTCCCAGTGGGCAAGGGAAATGTGAAGAGCTTAAGTATATTGTGTAAGGAAACTAAAACCAGAGGACTTTTGCTCTCCTTTCGGTTGGGCCTTTGGGAGGAGTCCACCTCACCTGGGGCCCTGCACCATCATGGAGGGGTCAAAGCAGAAGATGATGAGGACATCATCTGGGTAGGCAGAGAAGCGGCTTTAAGGCCATCCTCCCTCCTCTGTGATGCAGGAGTGATTCATACATTCCCAGTCGCCCCAGGATGGCACAGACAGTAGCTGGATTGAGGGCAATAGCCAGATCTCGGGCCTCCATGAAGGGCAAGATGACCCCACAGCAGTGGCTCAGGGGAGGAGGGGGAAGAGGGAGAACATAAGTCAGAGGCAGATGCAGTGTGTAGCTGAGGACTGAAAGAGATAGTACCAGGGAGGAGGGAGGGGCTGTGGTCTGGACGTCCATGTCCCTCAACAATTCAGAGCTCTCATAAATAGGACTGGGGCCCTTGTAAAAGAAACCCCAGAGAGATCTCTTACCTCTCTGCTGTGGGAGAACACAGTGAAAATATAGCTATCTAGGAAAGTGGCATTGGGGTGGGATTTAGCTCTGTTGGAAGAACGCCATTCTGTAGTCTCTGAGGTCTTGGGTTTGATTCCCAGCACCGCAAAAATGGGAGAAGGATGTGGCAATCCGCTCCCAAGGAAATCCTGAAATAATCACCCATTGAAAACCCTATGAGGGTCACTATGACTTGGACACTACTCAATGGCACCTAACAACAGCAACAGGAAAGTGCAGGAAAGTGACCCTCAACATTGAATCTGTTAGCAACTTGATCTTGGACTTCTCAGGCACCAGAATGGTGAGGAACAAATGTCTATTGTTTATAAGCCACCCAATGTGTAGCATTTTGTTATAGCAGTCCAAATGGACCAAAAGAGGAGGTAAGTAAGGAGCAGGAGGGGCAGGGCAGGCGACTCGATGCCTTGCCCATGCAAGAAGACCAGCTATGAGTAAACTACCAAGGCTTTAGCAATAAATGTTCCCCCCCACTGGTCAACAGTTCAGGGAGCAGATGTCTTTCTTAGAAAGCACTTCAGCTGCCAGGAAGTTAGGGTTCTTGACCTAGGATGGTGAAAGAAGGCTACTGAAATAAAAACCTACTCTGACTCTACCAAAAAGTAAGCACCATGGAGTCTCAATCTGTCTTCCAGTTCTTGAATCCTGGCCAGCAGTAGAACGCTGGTGAGTAGAGAAAGCATACATTTTGGCATTGCACAGTATTGGTTTAGTTTCTGCCTCTATTAGTATCTGGCTATGGAATCTTGTATAAGCTTCTAAATTCTCTCAGCACAGATTCACCTTCTATGAAATGCAGGTAACCACTCCTCATCTCCAGGGTTACTGGGAAAAGTAGAACTAATGTATGTAAATCTCAGTACATACATATAGTGTTGGGCACAGAATGAGGTCCTTATGATGGGTAGTTATTATTACTATCATGTTGTTGTTGTTAGGTGCTGTCGAGTTGAGTCCAACTCATAGCGACCCTCATCTGGTTTTCAATGGCTGACTGTTTCAGGATTGCCTAGGGAGTGGGTTGCCACGTCCTTCTCCCATTTTTTGCGGTGCTGGGAATCGAACTCGGGACCTCAGAGACTGCAGAGCGGCGCTCTACCAACTGAGTTAAATCCCAGCCCACTATCAATCATAGTAATAGTAAATATAGCCTGGGTGGTGGAGGCCAATTGCTCCCAGGGTGGAGTTTGGGCCAATGAGATGGGAGTAGAAGTAAAGAACTCTGGCTCAGAAACTCCTCCACACTCACTCTTCTCTCATTTCTTGGCCACTTACAGAGGGTAAAGTGGAGGGTTCTGTGGCCCTCAGGTGTGGCAGGGCCACAGACAGAGGGACCCTAGATCCCTGAGTCACTGCTTGGAGGACAGCTGCCAGGCCACAAGAACTCAATTGGACTGCTTCATGGCTGAGACAGAAATTTTATTCTGTTAAGAGACTGAAATCTGAGGACTGGTTACTAAGGCAGCTCACCTGACTAAAACACGTTATCTCCTCTTCTTTCAGCTTCCCCTCCTCTAGCTGCGTTGCCAAGTTGTTATGAGGATAAATAGGAAAACGCATGTGAGAGTGCTTTAAAAGCCTAAAAAGCACTCTAAAAAATGTAAAGTAGTGTTAAAGATGAAATCAATTTTTGCCAGCCTAAAAAGCATACTGTTAGGAACTGAATGTTTATGCCCTCTCAAAACTCACATGTTGAAATCTAATCTTCAGTGTTTGAAAGTGGGGCCTTTGGGAAGTAATTAGGTCATCAGGGTGGCACCTTTGGGAATGGGATTAGTGTGCTTATAAGAAAGAGGCCAGAGAGCTCTCTCTTTTCTTTCCATCAAGAGAGAATATAAAAAGAACCTGGCTGTCTACGACATAGAAGTGAGCCCTCCCCAGAACCTGACCATGCTGGCACCTTTACCTTGGACTTGCTGGCTTCTAGAACAGTGAGGAATAGACTTTGGTTGTTTATAAGTCACCCAGTCTATAACACTTGGTTATAGCTGCCCAAACTAAGACCCTGACCCATTGTCTTATTCTTCTTATTGGTTGAGCTAGTGGAATTATTCTGAGAGGTGTGGGCCCTTGTATTTACCTCCGTGAACCATCTTCCCTCTTGGAAGAAGAGAGGGAGGGATTGGAGAGGAGTTATCAGCTCCCTCCAAAACAGTCTTGAAGAGATGCCAGAGTGCCCATCCCCTGGTATCCTCACCTGAATTCAGCCACCAGCATTGTCTTGTCCTCTGGCCCAGGAGGTGTCTGCCAGTTGAAGGATTTCTGGCGATATAGGCTGGATCATAGACAGAAACAGTTTGGGGGACCATCAGTTCCAGTAAGGGGAAATGGCTCACTTAGCAGTGCCCACATTGCCCTGTCACCCATATTCCATCCCTCTCTCCCACACAGTAGATACAACACATGACAGCCAGTTGACAACGGATATAGTCACTGGCCTAGGTGGAAATTTAAGAGCACTTGGAAGCCGCCTTCCCAAATATTCTCTTTCCAAAAGTACCTCCTCTTGCCTATTGTGTTGCTGTTGTTGTTAAGTGCCGTCGAGTCGTGTCCGACTCATAGCAACCCTTATAGGGTTTTCAATGGCTGAATGAATGTTTCGGGATTGCCTTGGGATTGGGTTGCCACATCCTTCTCCCATTTTTTTGTCGTGCTGGGAATTGAACTCGGGATCTCAGAGACTGCAGAGCGGCGCTCTACCAACTGAGCTAAATCCCAGCCCCCTATTGTGTTGAGATCTGCTCTATTTATATGAAAAGAACATTTGCAAGCCAGGCACCATGGCACATGCCTACAGTCCCAGTGATTTGAGAGGCTGAGGCAGGAGGATCACAGGATTGAGGCCAGAGGCAGCTTGTGCAATTTAACAAGACCCTGTCTTAACTTAAAAATGAAAAAGGGGACTGGGAGTATAGCTCAGTGGTGGAGCACTTGCCTAGCATCTACAAGGCCCTGGGTTTAACCCTCAGTATTGAAAAAAAAGAAAAAGAGAAAGAAAGAAAGAAAGAAAGAAAGAAAGAAAGAAAGAAAGAAAGAAAGAAAGGAAGGAAGGAAGGAAAGAGAGAAAGAAAGGGAAAAAGAGAGGAAAGAAAAAAGAAAGAAAGAAAGAAAAGAAAGAGGAAAGAAAGAAAGAGGAAAGAAGAAAGAAAGAAAGAAAGAAAGAGAAAGAAAGAAAGAAAGAAAAGAAGAAATTGCCTTTGTAGTGGGTGAGGAGATGAAGCCCTCAGGTGCTGTTCCATGCTAACATTACAGAATGAAATAATGGCTCAGACCTCTTCCCTCTGGACCAAGGAGCTTGGAGCTAGAGGTTTAGAATGGGCAGGGTAAGGAAAGTCATTGTGAGCCAGACATCATTGGCCTGGAAGGCAGGGCTACAATGAAGACACAGGAAATGAGGAAAAGGTTTCCACAGGAGACAGAAACAAAGGAGAGGTGGGAGAGAATGAAGCCAAAGGAGGCCTGCTTTCCCCAGGAACAGGCTTAGCTACCCCAGCCTACAGCTGACCTCACCTTTAATAAAAAGAACAAGCACCTCGTGCTCTGCGGGCCAGACATTGATCTAAGTGTTTTGTGTCCTCAAAACAATCTTTAGGAGGGAAGCACTATTATTATTCTCTCGAAACATGTTGAACACCATCACTTGCCTAAGGTTGTATGGCTAATAGTGGCAGAGCTGGGACTTGAACCCAGGAAGTCTCACTCCAGAGGCTATCTTCTTAACCTCTAAATTATATTCCTCCTCAAGTTAATAGAGTTGATCTAACAAACACTTTGAGGGGAACTTTGTATGATGCACTATAGAAGTTGGAAAGATGGGTGAGAATTATCATCTTTACTCTTCCTGGAAGAATTTCTACTGTAATGAAGACCAGCCAGGTAGCACCATGACGGGCTTTGAGCTCACCATGCTGGGTGGTCAAGGCAGGCAGGTAGCATCCATGAAATTGGTTCCCAGAAAAGGTGGCTTCAGCCATGTGACTTGGGTTAGGGAACAGTCTCTTGTCTAGATGAGTAAACAGGAAGAAGAGCCAAGGCCTTGTGGAGCTGAGGGCGAGAATCTGGGGATAGGATGAGTTACTGACACTGGACCTCAGAACAGGATTAAAACTGGAAAGCAGGATGTCCTTTAAGAATGATTTTTTTGGCTACATCTAAGAAAAACCCTGGGGCTAGGGTTTAGCTCAGTTGGTAGAGTGTTACTCTGTGCTCTCTGAGGCCCGGGGTTAAATCCTTAGCACCACAAAAATGGGAGAAGGACCTGGTATCCCATTCCCGAAACAATCCCAAAACAATCATCCATTGAAAACCCTATGAGTAGCAGAAAAGCACTGACATAGTGCCGGGCATGGCACAGTACCAGCGAGTGTTCTGTTCTGTTGTACATAGGGTCGCTATGAGTCAGACCTAACTCAATGGCACCTAACAACAACAAGAGAAAACCTAATGTTGACTTGATTTTCTTTCATTTGCCGACTGTCTTATGGAATCCCTTTGGCTAAGCCCATCGAGTCCTCATCTGCACTTTCACCCCCATCTTGGGTCCCACAACAATCTATTGAGGCCAGAAGTTTTCAATCCCTGTCATCTTCTATTCCCCAAATAGACATGTGTTGCTAGGGAGCCAATCTCCAACAAGACTAAGAAGGGGAAGATCTCCTGGCACCACCTCCTAGGTTTCAGGGTTGGACATCTGATGGTAACTTATCTCCCCTGCCCACAATACATCATCCTGAGTTCCCAAACCTCAGCCCTGGTTCATGTGATTATGTGAGACAAACGCTCTTTGTTGTCTGCCAAACCTCCCTTGCCATTTTTTTGTTTGTTTGCTAAAGGAAATTCAATTTTTCTTGGAATTGGATCATGATTTGCTTAAGCTAATTATAACAATTTTCTTCTCCATTTTTCCCAGCCTCCTGGGAAACTATGAATGTCACATGACCTAATTCATTCTGGCCAATAAGATGTAACCTGCAGCCATACCACTGTGGTGTCTGACCCCATCAGATCTCGGAAGCTAAGCAGGGTCAAGCCTGGTTAGTACTTGGATGGGAGACCACCTGGCAACACCAGGTGTTGTAGGCTTGGGAGATGGACCCGGAAACCCACTCTCAAAACACAATCAGCCATTGAAAACCCTATGAACAGCAGAAAAGCACTGACAATAGTGTTTTGCCTGTTGTATGTAAGGTCACTATGAATCGGACACCAACTTGATGGCACATAACAACAACAACAACAACAATAAGATGTAAGGAGAAGAGGGGGGTGGGAGGGAGTATGTCTGGGGAAAGTTTTTTTTCTTTCTCATATAAATTTAGGCAAGGCTTGCATGGCCCTCCTCCCACCTTCTCCATGTCTAAATATAGACTTGCTGTTCTCCCCTAGTTCACAGCTTCAGATCCAGGTATTTAAAAGTGAACAAACCTGAGCTATCATCTTCCCTTTCAACCTGCTCCTTCCAAAAGTTCATAGTCCCGTGATTTTACCTGCATGCATCAGTCACCTAAGCAAAGTCAAGGGTCATTCCCCACTACCATACCTCCAATCAATCACTGTCTTCTTCATTTGACCTCTTCACTGTCTTGAATCAGTTTCCTCTCCATCACCAGAGCTACTGCCTTCATCCTGCTTCAACTTGATTGCTGCAACAGCCTCCCGACTGCTAGCTGCCTCCCCTCTGAACTCTCCAATCAGTCCTCCAAAAGTAAGCTTGAGCTTCCTTTCTAAAATAGAAATCTGATCAGGCCATTTTTCTGCATAAGATCCTATGGTTGCTCCTAGGCTTTGGCTTAGGCCCCTTCAGATCTGATTTCAAGGCAGATCCTTTGGGCTATGGTTCCTACATACTTACTTTTACCATCCCCAAAAAGGACCTCCTATCATCCAGGGTATCCAGTGTGGTATACCATTGGAATTGTCTCTGCTCTCTCATGCTATTCCCACAGCCTGAATTTGCCCTTCCCTCGGATTCCTCTTCAATAAATCATATTTCACCTTTATAACTTTGATCGTGTATTGTGCCTTTTCTCAAGAAGCCTCCCTCCATACTCCTCCTCTTCTGTCTACATTAAGTGTCCTTTTTCTGTATCTTCATCTACAATATAACCTTCCACAGCAATTGTCAATTTCCCAAAACAATCAGCCATTGAAAACCCTATGGGGGTCATAATGAGTTAGAGCCAACTCAACGGCACCAAACAACAGCAATAGCTATTTTTTTATGGCTAATGTTCATTTTCACCACCTGTCTGTCAGCTTATTGTGCTGTGGAGGCTTGTATGTTGCTGTGATGCTGAAAGCTTTACCATCAGTATTTCAGATACCAGCATGGCCACCCATGGTGGACAGATTTCAGCTGAGCTTCCAAACTAGGACAGACTAGGGAGAAGGACTCGGCAGCCCACTCCCTAAACAATTAGCCATTGAAAACCCTATGAATAGCAGAGAAGCACTGTCAAATATTAGTGACAAAAAATGAACCCCTCAGGTTGGAAGACACTCAAGATATGACTGGGGAAGTGTTACCTCCTCAAAGTAAGGTAAACCTTAATAATGGGAAATGAGTAAAGCCTCTGGGACCTCCTTTTGCTGATGAGGTATGACTCAAAGTGAGAAGAACATAGTGGCTGTAACAATGGGCTCAAACATAAAATGATCATGTGCATAACACAGTGTCGGGTAGTGTTCCATTCTGCTATCCATAGGGTCACTACATGTCAGATTTGTCTCAATGACACCTAACAACAACATGTTCATTTAGATTTACTCACATGTTTACCAACGCTCATCACTCATCATTGCTTTTTGCTTCCTATGGCTTCCTTCTGGCTTTCATTTCTGAAGTCAATCCTCTAGTAATTCTTTCACTTAGAATCGTAAGTGTAAACTCTCTCAGATTTTGTTTTAAAATGCCTATGTTTACTCTCACTTTCTTTCTATTTTTTGTTATGAAAATTCAAATATAAAGAAAAGTAGGGGAAAAATCATACGGCAAACATGCATACTCTCCATCTGGATTTAACAATTGTTAACATATGTCACATTTGCTTCATCTATTTTTTTTCTAATGTATTTTAAAATAGGTTACAAGCATCCTCATATTTTATCCTGTACAGAATGTTTTTCTTTTGCCCCTATCCTTTTCTCTATCCTGCTCTTTTTTAAGAAACTAATGTCTTGTTTCCATCCCCAAATTCCATTGCTCTTGTTCTTGGTTGGGTTTGGCCAATAGGAGAATCCTATAGAAGACAATGAGGTGGGTCAAGACTTGGCAGTGATTGGGTTTTTCCACTGAAGTGCATAGCTTCTGTCAGGACATCCTGTGTAGCTGTAGACATAGCTCTTTATTCAGGTCCCAGTAACCACTCCTTCCTTTGTCCCTTAAGACTTTATGATTGGGAACCCCTATAGCTCTGAGATACTTCAACATCCTTAATTGGTTTCCCTACATTCTGACTATGCTCTATAAATAATCTCTTTCTTAAACCTTCCTATATTATGTCCCTTGATCCTGACTGATATACACGCATAAGTACAGTCACGCACCACATAGCAGCAGTTCAGTCAACAACAGGTTACACATACAATGGTCCCATAAGATTATAATGGAGATGAAATATTTCTGTCACCTAGTGCTGGAAGCCCCCTCCCAAAACAATTAGCCATTGCAAACCTTATGAACAGCAGAGAAGCACTGTCAAATATAATGCAGGAATATGAGCCCCACAGGCTGGAAGGTATTCAAGAAACGAGTGGGGAAGCGTCGCCTCCTTGAAGTAGAGTTGACCTTAATGATGGGAATGGAGTAGAGCCCCTGGGCCTCCCTTCTGCTGATGTGTCAAGACTCAAAATGAAAAGAAGCATAGTGTCTGCAACATTGGGCTCAAATATAAAAAGACTGTGTACATGGCACAGTGTTGGGTAGTGTTTCATCCAGCTGTACTTAGTGTCACTATGAGTCAGACCTGACTGTACAGCATCTAACAACAACAGTAATGTCTTAGTCATCACAATGTCATAATGCAGTGCATTACTCATACATTTGTGGTGATGCTAATGTAAATAAGCCTACTGCACTGCCAGTTACATAAAAGTATAGTACATATAATTGTGCATGTAAGACTTGATGAAATAAATGACTATAGTATTGATTTATGTATTTACTATGTTATTCCTTTTATCATTAATTTAGGGTATAGTCCTTCTACTTGTAAAAAAAAATGTTTGCTGAAGAACAGTATGCCCTGTTACTCTGGCAACAGCCTCACACATCTCATGTTTATGGAGACTCTTGATTGCATCAAAAGGTCACATCCGTCCAGTGATTGACCTGTATCATCTAGGCTTGTGTAAGTACATGCTATGATGTTTACACAATGATGAAATTGCTCAATGATACATTTTTCAGAGTGAATTCCCATCATAAGCGACATATAACTATACTCCAACATACGTCTCTTTAGAAGACTTTTAAATATGCACATAATAACATTATCACATAGACCAAACAAAATTAAGAGCACACCTCTAGCATCATCTAACATCCAGTCCATATTCAAATTTCTCCAATTGTTCCCCAAATGTCTTTTATAGCTGATTTGCTCAAATCAGAACTCAACCCATGGACCACATACTGCTTTTGATTGCTATATCTTTTAAATCCTTCAGAATCCAGAAGTCCCCTTATTCCTTTCTTTTCAGGTTAAACAGTTTTGACAAGAATACTTCATAGGCAATGCTGCCTATTTCATTTTGCATTTAGGCATTTTATGGCTTGGAGAATTCCTGTATCATACATACAGTGTAATTTCAAATTCCACAAGGCTTTGAATTCTTACACAGACCTTTTATTTACTACCTATAGCTCTGGGAAGAGAGACGAGGATACTTTGCCACTTTCCTGGACTGACGGCAAGCCATCAGACAAAAGCCAAACTTTTGTCATCCTTATAGGTAGGTTAGTCAGCTTTCTGTTACTGTAACAAATACCTGGGTTAATCAACTTATAAAGAGAAAAGGTTTATTTTGTCTTAGAGTTACAGAGGTTTCAGTCCATGTTTGGTTGGCCCCATTGCTTTTAGACCTACAGTGAGGGAGCACATCCTGATAGGGAGCATGTGGTAGAACAAGGCTGCTCACCTCATGGCCAGGATGCAGAAAAAAGGGAGGAAGAGGAAGTGACTGGGGTTTCACAATCCACTTCAAAGGCACATCTCCAACCTCCTAAAACCTTCCACTACTCCCAACCTCTTAAAGTTTTTACCACCTCCCAATAATACTGAGCTGGGGATCAAGATTTTAAGATATGAGCCTTTGGAGGATATTCCAGCTCCAAACTTTAGCATAAGATATCAGCTTTCTGCAGAGATCTCAGTTTGAGCTCTTCCACTTAGTGAGGGCTCAAGACCAATTTCTGACTTCACATCCATGCACATACTCTGACCTCTGCCTCCTAAAGCCTGTGTTCTGTCTGAAAGATTCCCTGGATGCTGCAGCATCAATTCATGAGGTTATTATTCTGATTTAACTTTTTTATTTGATCCTGGCACCTCAGGAGTTTCATTTCATTTTCACTTGTACTAATTTTTTTAATATTGTATTGCCACATTTCCCCTAACTTTCTAGGTGTTATTGTTATTGTCTTCTTAATTTATTCTCTTCGTGTCTAGGCCTTAAGCATTTTGAGGGCATCATCTATGACAGATTCAATTCCATATTCCCCAAATCTAACAAAGTTCCTGGCAGATAATGGGTACTTGGTAAACATTTTTTAATGTTTGAATGAATAAATTCAATTCTAATTGTGAAGTTGAATGTTTTCCTAGGCATGAATTTACAATTAGTATTTCCTTGAATGAAATTTTGTCATTAATTCCATTTGACCCATTGTATTGTGGAGTACGGTTATTGATTTTATATGTTTGCGTCTATTCTAATATTTTAGAAGAAACCACCCATCTACATATTTATTATGCACATTCCATTGTCTTCTTTAATGTTTTCTTATTATTTGTTGGTATGCCACAATATAATAGTTCATTCTATTTAGTCTAAAAAATAATACAAAGTGCTTCTGTCTATAAGGAAAAGAAGCCCACTCAAGCTAGGTCCAATAACAAGGAGGTTTACTTGTGCATACACAGATCTCATAAAATCTTTTTCTCACAAAAACAATAGGAAACATGGAACCAGGAATGAATAATCAGGAAATGAGGAACTTGCTCTCTCTCTCAGGGGTCACATGGCATCTTTCCTTCCAGACTCTCTCCGATCCCTCTACCTTGGATGGGATTCCTTCATTTCTTTAGTGTGCATAGCCTGTCAGACCGGCTCAGCTCCGAATGTACATGCCCCGCCAAGTTTCTGTATCGACTACAGATGGCAATGGAACTGCTCCTTTTTCTTCAGATTTCCTAGAGAGTGACTCTGATTGGTGCAGTGCACTTATGGAAGACCTCCCCAGCCTGCTCTACCACTTCAAGTCAGAAGCCCACCTTTGGTCCAGTCGCCTCTAGGCTGGGAAGTGGGCAGGGTTCTTTGGTCTACTGCTGACTTCACAGAATACAGGCAGGAAAGTGCCTATCTAGTGGGCCTGACAGATCATCTATGCTGCCAAACCAAAGTAGAGCAGGCAGATGGGAGCTAGAGGGGCTCACCTTGGGGTTACAGAAAAAACAAGCAGGTGAATGAATGAAAGTGTGTATGAGAGACGCCAGGAATGATGGGGACGATTCGGTACGACTAAGGAGGAGTCACAGGCTAGCTCCCAGCAATCTCGACAAGGCACGATTTCATCTGAATTAAGATAGCAATCTACCCTTATCTGCTCCTGGGACCATAAGTACCTCCACCCCAAAACTTCCAAGCACGTGTTCCTGTAAAAGCAGGAATGAGACATGAGCCATAGAACCAGAGACTATTTAACAGAAGATGGTACCCGTGAGGCTATTATGGGGCTTATTTCATTTTGCTTCATATTTTTGTTATGTGTGTAAATGTCTGTCTCCCTCAATAAATGTTAGAATCCTTGAATGCCAGAAATGTGTCTCATATGGCATCTGTGTCTCTAAAGTACCAAACGTCTTGCCTTGCTCATATTTTTTCCTGGCTTCAAATCCTAGTCTAGCACTTACTAGTTGTGTATTTTGAGCCAAGTCAGTTAGCCACTGTATGCCTCAGTTCCCTCATCTGTGGACAGGGAGGTAATAATAGTACCTACCTCATAAGGTTGTCGAGGGGATTAAATCGCTAATACACAGCAAATCATTTTGAACAGGTCTGATGCACAGTAAGCTCTTAAGAAATGTCAGCCATTATTAATAGGTGTTGTTTTCAGACTGAGTTGACTTTTGAAAGGCTCCCGAGATGTCTATTGACTAATCTCTGCTTTGGCTCTGTTGTTTATCTACCCCATCTGGGAAAGCTGGGACTGTACAACCTTATGGGCCCTGATGGTATCTTGAGATCACTGTTGAGGACAAAAGTTCTGTCCGGTGAAAATGAAATCCCAGGCACAATGACTGCCACTGAGTCTCAAGACCAGCACACCACCATAGAATCCAGGCGCTTCCCACCTAAGCGTGCACCTTCATGCTGCCTGGAAGCTGGGCACACCCCTCCACACAAGCACACACATATACACCCCTGCACATGCACACACACACACACACACACACACACACACACACACACATACACTCACATCCTGAGGCACGCTGCCTGCTGCCAGTCCTTGCTCCTGGCACTCCTGCTGAGTCCTGACTCCCTGGGGTCTCCTTTGCCCTGTCCCCAGAAGAGGTAATCCATCTACCATCCATCAATAATCTCCCATCTCTTGGCTCTCCTCTCTCTCTCTCTCTGCCTTCCCAGGTGACAAATAAGTCCCCTGGTGGAATTTCCATGGGAATAGAAAAGAGGATAGGACCTGTCCTTCCCAACCAAGTTATATGTGTGCATTTTTACCAGAGCTATTGGAGGATGCCCTGCCTTTATCTTACTTAAAGGAACAAACCCAGTCATGGGCATCTCTCTTAGTTTGGTCCTTAGTTTGGTCTCAGAACCTGAGACCAAGACTTGGGCACAGGGCATTCCTTTGACCAGTGATCCCTGGAACCTGGATGGAGGGAGCAGGAAGAGGGAAAGGACAAAGTGGAAAAGCCAACAGAAGTATATGTTAAGGTCACTGCCAAGGGCAATCAGTTTTCCCTATAGGACATCCTGAGAAGTATATGGAACGCTTCTGGAATGTTCTACCCAAAAGGAGAGAGGCAGGAGCTTTTACCCTTGGCTTCTGCCCCATATTACTTGAAGATTGCCCCTGTAGGTGTTAACTTTGCACTTCTAGCTTGTAGCTGTGCATCGTCCAAGGAGGCTTCTGCAGTGCCAGGAAGGCTGTGTAGTGGAAAGTGGAAAGGCCTGCACCTGAGCTAAGATGCTGCCAGCTAGGGGCAAATTGAGCTGACAGGACACTGAGTACCACTAGCCAGGGTTTGTCAGAGGATGCAACTCGGTGTATCTGATCCCACAGGGCAGGCCAGGTGGGAGGTGTGTGAACACCAACTCTGGCATCAGAGAGGAGCTAGTGTGTAAGAGGCACCTGACTGAGAACAGCCAGGGAACTAGGAGGGTAGACCTTGCCTCCTTCTACCACACCTCCTCCTCTGTGATACCTTCTCTTTCCCAAAGGACAACAGAGGCCCCAGCCTGTATCAGACTCAGCTCCAACCTGCCTGTTGTCCCGAAACCTACCTTCAATATGGCTACACTGATGTGTGATAGACACCGCACCAAGTTGCAGCAGTCAGCTGGATTCTGAGCGGATGTTGTACAACCTGCGTCCCAGATTCCAGGGCTGGCTGTGTTTTTGTGTCCATTCTCTTCTGAAGCAGCTTCTGGCCAGGTGCGAGGAGCAGTAGAGGGGTCCAGAGGGCTCCACCTGAACTGCCCATCTTCCCAGTTCTTTGGGGGACATGAGAAACTTCAGGCCAGCGCATCAAGACTCCAACCGGAGCCCCTGATCTCTGGGTTCAATATCGGGTCCTGTTTTATCAGTCTGAGTGACCTCAAGCTGGGTGACTGGAAACTGACATGCCTTCTATTTATTTATGAAATTTGTAACTGCAGAAATTAGCCTTAGAAGTTGTAGACCCATTACTATTAGCTTTATCGTCCTCCTAAGACATACCCTGAGGCATCTTCCAGATTGAATCCTATTGTGCTTTGCAATAAACCCATAATTGATAATGCCACGGAGCTTTAATATGGATGGAGAAATGAAATCTAGAAAGTAAATACATTCAGAATTTTGCTAGCAGGCTGAATTTAAAACTGATTTTCTGAACCGACCAGGATTATTTCTCCTCAATAATGATTTAATTTGAGTGAGCCACCCTGAGAGCTCTTGGGGGTGTAGGGAGGGAGGACAAGTGTAGCCTGGTTTCTCACAAGGGCCCCTTAAAGAACTTTATCCTGCATTTTGCACCTGTAAGTTTGTGAAGATAAAATTAAAGTCTGAAATTATACATGATGGACCAGTAAATAACACAGGCACCCGGGCCCCGGATGCTGCTCCAGTGTTCTGATGCAATCACCTGTCACTAACGCTCTCAGCAGAGGGATGCTGATGTGGCTCGCTTCTACCACGCGAGCAATTATGCTATGTTCCTATATTAGCTGGGCAGCAGCAGGCAGGGAGAGGTCAAAGGAAGGGGGGCCTGGCTTGCTATCTCCTGGCCCAGAAAGAGCCACTTAGGCTGCAGGTGTTGGGAGAGCCGCCGCAGGTGGTCCCTCTGGCTCCCTCTTAGGAAAGCAGGGCCCTGGTGGACCCCTGAGGAAATCCATTTCCCTCATTCTTAATAGACTTGTGGGGAGGCAGGAGGGGAGTCACATTCCATCAAGGAACAGTGGACAGGAAGCTATCCACTGGCCGGCCGAGACTGTGGGGTTCAAAGTACGGATTTCGGAACTGGACTGGCTGGCCTCAAGTCCCAGCCTTGTCACTTGCTAATGGGGTAGCCTTGGAACAAGGGTGTAATCTCTCTGGCCCTTTGTTTCTTCATTGTAAAAGCGGAGAGCGGAAGGCTCAGTCACCCAGGGAAGCTAACTCAGAGCCAGAGTCCAGAGGTCCATAAGGTTATCAGGCTGTGCTCTTTGGATCAGTCCTTGTGGAGTGAAAGGGAAGGAAAGGAAAGCAGAGAAGGAAGGGAAGGAAGCAAGGTGCACTGAGGGAGAAGGTGGGATGTGATGGCATCTCAATCAAGGTTTTAATAGACCTCCTTCTAGGGGAAGGGCTGGGATTTAGCGCAGTTGGTAGAGCGCTGCGCTATAGTGTCTGAGGTCAGGAGTTCAATTCCCAGCACCACAAAAATGGGAGAAGGGCCTGGCAATCCACTCCCAAGGCAATCCCGAAACAGTCAGCCATGAAAACCCTACGAGGGTCGCTATGAGTCGGATACAGACTGGAGGGCACCTAACAACAACAATCTAGGGGAACTCTGACACTAAGATGGGCTGGAGTTGGGGTGCAGGGAGTGGCCCGGTATCCATCAGTCATTGCATGAGGGTTGCTGACTGTCTTGAACTGAGCCATTCCTGAAGGGACTGAGAGCCTAGGATCCTCTGCAGACGGCCCTCCAAGCAAGAGAGTAGGGAAGAGGCAGAGAAAGACTTCGCTCCTAAAACGGGAGAGGCATCACAGATTCCCCTGCAGAAAATAAATGAAATGGCCTACTTTGCAAGCTTAGCTGTCTTCATATGCACACAGCGCTTAGAGCAGAGCCAGTACAAAGTAGGTGCTGCGGAAGTGTTAGCTATTTTTATTGTAAAGCACTTTGACCTCTCCCGGTTTAAAGCACCCATGCAATTGGCAGTAACAGGGAGGGCAAATTTATGGGGTCTATGCATAAGAGTATGAGAGGGAGCATTGAGGAGTGGGAGGCTTTTGTTCTGGGTTCAGCCAGCCCGCATTCATTGTCAACACTCCCTGTGAGGAAAAGCAGGCTCAGTGTGGGAGGAGGGGGAAACAGCTAGAGGCAAAGGTGGTGGATTGGTTTTCTAGAGCTGCTATAACAAGGTATCACTGGCCACGGGCTTACACAGCACAAAGGCATTTCTCAGCAGTTCTGGGAATGAGAAGTCTGAAATCACAGCCCCGGCAGGCTTGATTCTTCCTGAGGTCTCTCCCTGTGGTGCAGAAGGCTGTCTTTTCCCTCTGTCCTCACATGGTCTTCCCTGAGCATGCACACCCCTCTTGCCTCCCTGTGTCCACATTGTCTCTACTTCTAAGGACACAAAATCTATTGGATTAGTTGTTGTTGTTGTTGTTGTTGTTGTTAGGTGCCGTGGAGTCAATATCCAACTCATAGCAACCCTACATACAATAGACCAAACCCTATTGTCAGTGTTTCTCTGCGGTTCATAGGGTTTTTCATGGCTGATTGTTTTCTGGGAGTGGGTTGCCAGGTCTGTCTCCCAAGCCTACAGCACCTGGTGTTCCCTGGCAGTCTCCCATCCAAGGACAAACCAGGCCTGACCCTACTTAGCTTCCGAGATCTGAAGGGATCGGATGCCACAGGGCTACAGTTGCAAGCATTGGATTAGACACTCGTCTTATTTTCTTTTTCAGTACTAGGGTGTTGAGCCCAGGGCTGGGCTCATGCAAGTAAATGTCCCACCACTGAGCCTCACCCTCGGTCCCTTTTCAATTTTTTATTTTGAGTTAGGGTCTTGCTGGGTTATGCAGGCTGCCTCTGACTTCACACCTGAGATCCTCCTGCCTCTGCCTTCTGAGTGTTGAGATTATAGTCAGGTGCCACCCTGCCGGGCAACATTCTGCATTTCTAACCAGCTGATCCTGATACTACTGGTCCAAGTGCCCCACTTTGAAAAGCAAGGACCTAGAGAGCATGACTTTAATTTGGGATGTTCCTTATGATTCAGCCCTCAGTGGCTGCAAGAGTTCTGCCTTGGGGTCATAAGTGTCCCTTTCATAATGTTTTGGGTGGGTTCCAAGGCAAAGGGACCTCAGAGTGCCCCCATTCCATAGCTTACGGTCAGATCCCTCTTTTTCAGTGTAGTATGGAAGAGGGATGGGAGAAGGACATGGCAATCCACTCCCGAGGCAATCCCGAAACAATCAGCCATTGAAAACCCTATAAGTGTCGCTATGGGTGGGACACGACTCAACAGCACCTAACAACAACAATGGAAGAGGGAAAGAGGGTGACCCTGGGCAAGGAAGAGCAGAGGTGCAGGAAAAAGGACTGAGGTGGTGGTAGGGAATACGCAAGGAGAGATTAACGAGTATTCCAAAGAGAAGAGACTGTGGGGGCTTCCAAAGATCATGTTGACTCTAAGCAGGTATAGACACTGGAGAATCATGAATCTGTATGCTCTGATGGCAGATTTGGAAGTAGGGGCAGAGCGGGGAGTTGGGTAGAGCAGGCCACCCAGGACCTGAGATAAGAGAGTGGTGTGGACAATGTGGTGGGGCAGCTGAATTTAAGAATCATGAGGAGACAGACATTTTCCCTATGATCATCATGTTTGAAAAGATTTTGTAACCAAACTAAAATGATACATAATAATTTATTCACTTTCCTAATTTTATTCAACAAAGAACTGTAAGATTATAAAACAGGGCTTCTGATCAGTACAATCTGAAGTTTTCCCCTGTTTATTCCAAGGAGAATGTAATTCTAGCTCCGAGAAAAGAAAATTTGAATTGCTAGTTGCCTGATAGATTTCTTAAAGATAAATATGTGGTTCTCTATCCAGATTATAGAAATACTGATAACAGTTGGCATGTTTCCATTACTTATCCCCTTAGTATTTTGAGTCAAGAGATCTCAAGCTGGCAGAACTGACTTAGTATGAGACATGTTTACATATGACAAAGGTTGTGCCCAGGGAATGTAGGGGAGGACCTTTGGCACTTGTTGAAAAAGGAAGGGCAAGGCAATAATGGGCTTAGCAGGACCAAAGGCAGCTGAACCAAATAAAGGACATCTCTTTAAGCTCAATGCTTCTAGATGCTGGAGGAAGAAGGCTGGGAAGAACTGAGTTCTATTCAATAAACATTGATCAAGCCTCTGCTTTGAGTGAGGCATGAGTTGTGGTAAATTCTGAAAGGTAGAGACAACCAGGACAGGTGCCTGCCTCCAAAACCCACGAGTGTAGGAGTTAGGTTGGCAAACTGAAGTTTACTTGACATTGAGCCCGCCTCCAACCATATGACCTCAGGACCCAGTACTCTTTGGTAAGGCTTTACTTTCTTCTAGGACTTTTCCACTCATGTGGTCACCTACCCGTCACTCACCTTTCATCCATCTACTGTCTTACAATCACTCCCATATCCAATAAACCTACTCACCCCCCTGTAGTAATCAGGTTTTTTTCTTATCACTGTGACAAAATACTTGCTCAAACCAACTTAAAGGAGGACAGATTTATTTTGGCTTATATTTTCACAAGTTTCAAACCATGATCAGCTGGATCCATTGTTTTTAGGCCTGAGGCAAGGCAGAAACATCATGGCAGAAGGGCATGGTGGAGGAAATCTGCTCACCTCAGGTGGCCAGGAGGCATGGCAGGGAGGGTACAAAGGCAAGATATACCCTTCAAAGGCACACCCCCAGTAACTGACTTCCTCCAACAAGTCCCCCCTCCAAATAGCCCATTTAGCTATGAACTCAGCAAAGGATTAATCCACTGATTAGGTCAGAGCCCTCATGATCCAATTACCTCTCAATAGCTCCATCAACTGGAAATCAAGCCTTCAACACATGAGCCTTTTAGGGGGACATTTCATATCCAAAGCACACCACCACTCACCTACCTATTTGTCCACCTGCCTGCCATTCATCTGTCCTTCTACCCCAGTTGCTTCCCATCCCAATTCCACATCCATACACCTACTGACCATCCACTCAATCACATGCCCACTATCTGACAATTAGCAAACACTCATCCATTCCTCCTATCCACCATCTACCTAGCCATTCATTCACCAACCACAACTCTCCCACTTATCATGCCCACTACCTATCCACTAACCTATCCTTCCACCCTCATACCACCCTTCTGGCATCCATTCATTTACATATCAGTTATATTTATTATTCATTCATCATTAATTGAGATATACAATGGTGAGTAGTCTCAGTCTATAGCTTCTGGATATACAAAATTTAGCATATTAATATAACATTTGATAAACATTTTGCTAGGGAAATATAGCAGGAAGAGTGAATGATTTGGCTAGTAACATCAGAGAAGGATTCCCAGAAGACACCTTCTAGTTCACCAGTTCTCCCTAGAATAGGGAACAGCCTGAGCAAGGGCTTGCTGGTGTGAAGAAACTCGAGTTTGGGGAGTGGTTGTGAATAGCTAGTGCTTAAGATGATGGGAACGGGAGAAAGGCTGGTAGGAGACGAAGCTGGATAGGTTATCTGGGGCCAGTTTTGAGAAAGACTTTGCATCCCATGTTATGGAGATTGAAATTCATTCCAAAAGCCAGAGGCATCAAAGTACCATCACTGTGATTTGGACTTCAGAATAATCCCTGGCGACAGTCATTAAGCTGAGACAGAGGAAGGAGACAAAAGGCAGGAAAACCAGGTCAAAGGCAATTAAATTACTCTAGGTAAGATAGGACAGGGATCTGGCTGTGGGAGTAGAGGAGATGATGAAATTTGAAAATTATTTAGGTGTTTGAGTCATTTGCATTCATGGAACTGAAGTTTCTACCAGGGTACACAGAGTTGATGGTGAGATCATTGGCTGAGATAGGGACCTGAGCAGGAGGAACCAGATGATACAACCAGAGGAGAAAAGGAGAGAAAAAATCAGCTTGGTCTTGCCTGAGTGATACCAGATGGATCTGGAATATTGGAGGCAAGTAGATATTCATTCCACAGATCAGAAACAGTACACTTTTGGTGGCGGGTATGGCTGTGGGCAGTAAGGGGGTACAGAGAATACAGGAGGACAAAAGGGAATGCTGGGTCACATGAGCCCTTAGGGTGGCAACAGAGAACATTTGCCAATGGAAACTGAGAAAGGAGAAACAAGGAAACTGGAGACCCAGATGCCAAATGAGAAGAGATTTTTTTCCATAAATATTGTCTTTATCATGCATGTTCTTATTATTTAACTTTCTATTTTGAAATACCTTTAGATTTACTGAAAAGTTGCAAAAAGTATACAGCATTCCTATATACACTCACTTTGCTTTCCATAATTTTGATGACTTACATAACCATAGTACACTTATCAAAGCCAGAAAACTAATGTTGGTACAGTACAATAACTAAGCTAATACTCTTAACTAAGTCAACTAACTGATTTTGTGTGTATTCACCACTTTTCCGATAATGTCCTTTTTTCTGTCCCACGATCCTATCCTTGATCCCATGATGTACTTAATTGTGTCTTCTTAGTTTTATAATCACTGATAAGAAGAATTTGAGGAGAAATGAATGGCCCAAGTGAAATATCGAAGATAAGTGGGATAAGCATCATGAAGATGCCATTAGCTTTGGTAATTGTCAGGGTCTGTTCCAGTTTCTATTGCTTCATGATGAATTAACCCAAACCTTAATGCCTTAAAACAACACCAATCGTTTCATTGCCTTTCACTGTTTTGAACAGGGCACAGGAGAGATAAATTGTCTCTATTCCAGGATATTAGGGACTCAGCAGGAAGATTCAAAGTCTGGGGCTGGAGTCACTTACAAGCATCTTCACTCACATGTCTGGCAGTTGCTACTGGATGCTAGCTGAGACCTTTGTTGAGCTATCACAGTGACTACATGAGGCCTCTCTGTGTGGCTGCTGGGCTTCCTCACAGCATGGTGGCTGGATTCTAAGAGTGACCATCTCAGAAGGTGGAAACTGCAGTATCTTTTAGGACTTAGCCTTGGAAGTCACATATCCTCACTTCTGCCAGAGTCACAGGACTTAAGGGGAGAGATCATAAATCCCATGCCTTGATGAAAGAAGTGTCGATGTCACATTATAAACAGCACATGTAGGAATGGAGAGATTGTTGTGGCTATCTTGGAAAAAATAGTCTAATACAAGGTCTTTGGGCTTCAAGGATGTGGTGGGGGAGAAGTAAGACTGAGAGGGGCATGGATAGAGAACAATCAGGAAGTAAAAAGAGGATGTTCCAGATTTTATAGGTATTTTGGTACTACAGCGACACAGAGCACTTTGAGGAGGAAGGAAGCAAGTGTTTACTTCAGAAAGAGAGAGAGAAAACTTACACGTGTAGAGAGGGGCAGACTGAAGAGATTAAAGAATAGAAGTAATCAGTGGAACAAATTCCCTGAGAAAACCAAGAGGGATAGCATCATGTAGTTAGTTGCTAAGACAGCAGGCCCTTGAGCCACTTCATCTGGGATCAAGTTTCTACTCTTCCAATCACTATTGGGTGGCCTTGAGGAAGTTACTTCTTCTTTTTTTACCTCAGTTTTTCCACTTGTAAAATAAAAGACATAAGTGAATGAGAATCTTTTAGGGTTGTTCTCAAGTATTAAAGAAGATAAGGTATTGGAACTGTGGCTGAAACAGAGTGAATTGCTCCTTGCATGTTAGCTACACAAGGCTAAGAATCAGAATGAGGAAGGGGCTATTCTGAGCAAGAAAAAGGAATTACTCTTGGCAAAGAAAGGGGATGCTTTACTTCAGAGAAGGATTATTATGGTTTGTATCTAAATGTCCCCCAAACGCTATGTGTTTGGACATTAGGTCACCAGCTAGTGGTGCTCTCTTGGGAGATTATGGAACCTTGGAAAATGGGATCTAACTTGATGGAAATGGGTCACTGGGGTGGACCCTTGGAGGTTTTACCAGGAATCCTGGCTCTGGTAAGTTCTCTGCTTCCTGAACATGAAAGTATAAGGTTGTCTGCCATGGGCCCCACCATGCCTGCCCTGTTGCCACGCCTTCTGCCTCTGTGGACCAAAATCCTCTAACAATGACCCCCAATACGTATCTCTTTTCCCCATAAGTTTGCCTTGGTCAGTTTCTCTGCCACAGTAATGATGAGCTGACTAATACAAGGATGGAAAACAAGAAAAGGTAAAGTTTGAAGGGGAGGTGGAATCTAGAGAATTTATACCTCAACTTACCCCTGTTTTATCTTTGAATTAGGAAATTAGAGCATCTAACAAGACTGATTAAACTTAGCCATGTTGCAAGCTTGGGGATGGAAGAAAAGTTTAGGAGAAGCCACCTTAAGAAGTGGAAAATAGGGACTTTCAGAGTAAGATTACAGATTAGAAGACACATCTATGTGATGCACTAAAATAAAGGAGTCATAATAGGAAGGAATAAGTCTCTATTCCAAAGAGAAAAAGACTGGAAAAACATAAGAGCCACAAAGAAGGTTATAGGATGATCTCAGAGTGCAGAAGAGAGTTGAGCAGCAAGAAGGAATGATCAGGACATGTCTTCAGCCATGGAATCCCTATAAGGGAGGAGAATAGGAGGACTCACCAAAAAAAAAAAAAAAAAAAGGTAAGCCAGACAGTCCTGGCAGACAGACTGATGGGCCCACAGGACAACTCACAGTCCTTGAAGCCCCTGGATCCATTAGAGGGATTTGGTGAGACAATAGCTTTTCCTGACTTGGGGGTTAGCATTGGAGAAAGGATTCATTTCCCCATGCTCCATTTCTCAGAGGGCCATGACCAGGTGCCATCTTGAGAGGGAATCTATTATGTGATTGAGTTACTCCAGAGGCCTAAAAACAAAAATAACCACTGGTCGGGGAGCCTGGAGGTAACCTGCCACAACCCTAGGGTGCAACACAGCTGTAACAGGCAGTTACGAAGAGGGGAAATGTGGGATGCAAACACACTGAGAAGTTTGGGCAGTAGAAAGTTTGGGCAAGGTGGATGGTAGCCCCATCCCCATGGGAAAGGAGCCAACTCTATCTCCTGAGGGGAATTTTGTAGACTGGCAACTTGGAGCTGAGGTCAGATTAAGGATTCCATCATCAAATGACCACCATCTCCACTTAACAGACTCCAATATTAGAGGACACAGGAAGAAGCCACTCCAATACTTTAGCTTCTTTTTATTATCCTGCTGTACTGGGAGTTGAACCCAGGGCTTTGCATGGGGCAAGTGTTGTAGCACTGTGAAGTACCCCAGCACTTTTCTTATTTTTGTTTTGAGACAGGGTCTCATTGATTTATGCAGGCTACCTTAGGCTCAAGATCCTCTTGCCTCAGCCAGCTGAGATGCTAGGATTATAGGCATATACTACAGTGTCCTGAGTCTCTTTTTTTCTTTTCATGGCTAATTTTGTTTTCCTCATTTCTCGTTTTTTAATGTAATTTTTATCTTTTTTCTTTTTTAGTTTTTTTGTATTATCTTTTGCTGCTTATGTATGTCTTTTTAGTATCATCTTAATTTAATTTTTAAAAAAGACATCTCATAGGCATTTGACCTCTTAATGTTCTTCTTATGCTTACGGAATTTTGTTTATACATTTTTTCTTTATTATGCAAACTTTAAAACATTTGTTTTGCTATTTTCTCTCCCTCTTCTTAACATTCATTTTCTTTCTGCATCTTCTTTTTCTTTACTTTTCTTTAACCCTTGCTGGATTTGGTGAATGACCAACAATCTCAAAAGGTTGCATATGACCTGGAACCAGTGGTACTGAAGGAAGAAGTGGAAGCTGCCCTGAAGGAATTGGTGAAACACAAGACTCTGGGAATTGATGGAACACCAACTGAGATGTTTCAACAAACAGATGCAGCACTGGAAGGGCTAACTTGTTTATGCCAAGAGATTGGGAAAATAGCTACCTGGCCAACTTACTGGAAGAGATCTATATCTATGCCTATTCCCAAGAAAGGGAATCCAGCCAAATGCACAAATTATCAAACAATATCATTAATGTCTCATGTAAGTAAAATTTTGCTATAGATCATTCAAAAGTGAATGCAGCAGTATATTAACAGGGAACTACCAGAAAATCAAGCCTGATTCAGGAAAGACCATGCAACTAGGGACATTATTGTTGATGTCAGATGGATATTACCTGAAATCAGAGAATACCAGAAATATGTCTCTCTATGTTTTCTTGACTATATAAAGGCATTTGACTGTGTGGATCACAACAAATTATGGGTAACATTGGGAAGAATGGGAATACCAGAGCACTTAATTATACTCTGAGAAATCTGCACATTGGCCAGGAGGAAGTCATTTGAACAGAGCAAGGAAACACTGCCAGGTTTAAAGTCAAGAAAGGTGCATGTCAGGCTTGTATCCTTTCACCATATCTCTTCAATCTCTATGCTGAGCAAATAATCTGAGAAGCTGGACTTTATGAAGAAGAACATGGCATCAGAATTGGAGAAAGACTCATTAACAACCTGTAGTATGCAGATGACACAATTCTGCTTGCTGAAAGTTAAGAGGATTTGAAGCATTTACTGATGAAGATCAAAGAACACTACCTTCAGTATGGGCCACATCAAGAAAACAAAAATCCTTACAACTGGCTCAATAAGTAGCTTCATGATACATGGAAAAAGAAGATTGTGATTGTCCAAGATTTTGCTTTGCTTGGTTCAACAATCAGCACCCACAAAAGCATGAGTCAAAAATTCAAAAGACAAATTAAATTGGGAAAAGCTGTTGCAAAAGACCTCTTTAAAGTATTGAAAAGATGTCACATTGAAGACAAAGGTACGCCTGACTCATGCCATCATATTTTCAGTTGCATCATATGCTTGTGAAAGCTAGACATTGAATAAGGGAGATGGAAGAATTGATGCTTTTGAATTATTGAGTAAACCATGGACTGCCAAAAGAACCAACAGATCCGTCCTAGAAGAAGTACAACCAGAGTGCTCCTTGGACAAACCCACAGCCAACATCATACTAAATGGGGAAAAAATGAAAGCATTCCCTGTAAAATCATCAATAAGAAAGGGTGTCCACTCTCTCCTTTGATATTTAATATAGCAATTGACCTCTTCGCCACAGCAATAAGTTAGGAAAAAGAAATAAAAGGGATCCCTATTTGAAAATGATATGATCCTATACTTAAGAGACCTCAAAGATCCCACCCAAAAACTCTTAGAGTTGATAAACACTTGCAGTAAAGTAGCAGTATACAAAACCAACATATAAAAATCAGAAACTTTTGTATATACAAAACAAAACACACAGCAACAAAAAAAAAAAAACCTGGCCAAGAAAGAAATCAGGAAAACAATCCAATTCACAATAGCTTCAAAAGGAATAAAATACCTAGGAATTAACCTAACCAATAAGATGAAAAACCTCTACAATGAAAAAATTTAAAATACTGGAAAAAGAAACTGAAGAAGACACTAGAAGATGAAAAGACTGCCCATGCTCAGGGATTGGAAGAACTAATACTGTGGAAATGGCTATAGTGCAATCTACATACTTAATAAAATCCCTACCAAAGTCCCAATGACATTCTTCACAGAAATACAAAAAACAATCCTGCCAGGTGCAGTGGCACACACTTGTAATCCCAGCAACGCGGGAGGCACAGGCAGAAAGATCGCAAGTTCGAAACCAGAGGCAGTCTGTGTAATTTAGGGAGACCCTACCTCAAAAAGTAAAAAATGGGTTGGGGGTACAGCTCAATGGTACAGCACTTGCAAAGCATGCAAGCCCAAGACCCTGGGTTTAACCCCCAGTACTGCAAAGAAAAATTTAAAAAAGCAAAAAAACAAAAACAAAAATATCCTAAAACTTATGTGGAGGCACAAAAGACCAGTAATCACTAAAGCAATCATGAGCAGAAAGAGCAATGCAGGGAGCATCAAAATATATAATTTCAAATTATACTACAGAGCCACAGTAACAAAAAATAAGGTGGTACTGGTACAAAACAGACTTGTAGACCATAGGAATAGAATAGAGGATCCAGAAGTAAACCCAAGTAGCTATAACCACCTGATATTCGACAAACTTGACAAAACTATAAGTTAGAAAAAATAGCCTCTTCAACAAATGGTGCTGGAAGAACTAGATATCCTCATGTAGAAGACTGAAACTAGATCCCCCCCTCACCTTGTACTAAAATCAATTCAAAATGGATCAATGACTTTAATGCAATACCTGAAACTTTGAAACTCCTTGAGAAAAACATAGGGAAGCCACTTCAAGGCATAGGCATAGGCAAAGAATTTCTGAAAAGGACCCAAATAGTGCAGGAAACAATAATAAGAATTGACAAAATAGGATCGCATGAAATTAAAAAGCTTTTGCACAACATAGGACACAATTATCAAAGTGAAGAGACAGACTATAGAATAGGAGAAAATCTTTGTCAGCTAGTCATCAGACAGAGATTAATATCTAAAATATATAAAGAACTCAAAAAATTAAACACCAAAAAAACCCCCAAGGTATCCAATCAAAAAATACACAAATGAATTAAACAGAGAATTCTCTAAAGGAGAGACACAAATGGCCAACAATCATATGAAAAAATGTTCAACATCCTTATCCATCAGTGAAATGAAAATCAAAACTACATGGAGATAACATCTCATCCCAATCAGAATGGCTAGCATCAACAAAATAAAGAACAACAAATGCTGGTGAGGATGTGGGGAGAAAGGAACCCTACTACACTGCTGGTCAGAATGTCGGTTGATGAAGCCACTATTGAAATCAGTATGGAGGTTCCTCAAAAACTAAAAATTGAACTACTATATGACTCAGCTATACCACTCTTGGGTATACATCTGAAGGAATGTAAGTCAACATACCATAGAGATTAGCTTATCCATGTTTATTGTGACACTATTCAAAATAACTAAGGTGTGGAATCAACCTAGATGTCCATCAAGAGATGAATGGGTAAAGAAAATGTGGTATATATTACACCACGGAGTTTTATTCAGTCATAAATGAGGGTGATTTTATGGCATTTTCTGGAAAATGGATGGAACTAGAGATCATCATTTAAATCAAAACAATCCAGACACAACACATAAAGATAAACATTGAATTTGTTTCTCATATGTGAATATTAATTTCAATATGTTCAATATTAAAATATATAGGTCAGGTCATGAAAGTAAAAGGGAGCCTACAAGGGAGAGAAAAGGGACTAAAGAGAAAGAGGAAGGGCTATAATAAAGAGCAATGGAGAAAAGGAGAGAAATATCATGTTTTACCCTTAAGGAAGAAAATATTTATATATTTATATGATGTGTAAATATATAAATGTATACATACAAACAAGACATATAAGTAGAACAGTGACCATTGATGGAGAGGCAGGCTATGAGGGGAAGAGGGTTATGACAAGGTGATGAGCGAGGTGAACATGTGCAATGTACAATGATATGAATGTATGGAAATGTCATAACAAAACCTACTAAGTTGTATGCTGAGAGAAGGACCCAGCAACCCACTCCCAAAAAATCAATCCACCATTCAAAACCCTGTGAATAGCTGAGAAGCACTGACAATAGTGTTTTTTCTGTTGTACATAGGGTCACTATGAGTTGGACACCAACTTGATGGGACCTCACAAGAAGTTGTATAGTAAAAATTACTTTTAAAAAAAGAAATGGAAAGTAGTGAGAGGGGACTGTACCATGCAGGGACAGAAGGAATCCTAGGCTGGGTTGGAGATGGCCACTCCTGCATAATTGTCCTGCCGAGGGAGAAAAAAATTGGTTTATAATCTCCTTCCTAGACACTGTGATGGTCAATCTTGATTGTCAACTTGATTAGATTGAAAAGCACCTATAAGATGAATAAAACATACTTCTGTGTGTGTCTCTGAAGGTATTTTCAGAGAGGATTAATGAAGTGGGGAAGACCTCCTCTGAATGTGGGCAGCACCATTCCATAGGCTGGGGATCCAAATGGAATAAAAGGGAAAAAATGAGAAAGCTCACTAGCACAGGCCTGCTGGCGCTCCCTCGCGCACACACACTCTCTCTCTCTCCCCTTTCTGGATGCCATAATATGAGCTGCTCTGCCAGGCCCTACTCAGTGGGCTAATGCCTGTGAAACTGTGAACAAAATCAGTCCTTCCTCCCTTGAGTTGTTTTGTCTGGGTATTTCATCACAGCGATGAAGAACTGACTAACACAGACACAGTTATGAGATCTCCTCCAACAACGTTCCTGGAATCAGGGAGAGGGGAGTGGAGGTCTGGTGCTCTGGTGGGAAGGCCCAGTGAGGAGAATGCTGAGGAGACTGTGAAGCTAATGAGCAGTGATAGGGTCCAAACCTATGTGGGTAAAGAGAAGAGAATGTTTGCTGGTGAATGGGGAACAGGGAGAGCCGGGGGCCTGGTAGACACAAGAGTGTTAGAAAAAAGGAATCAGAAGTCAGGCGCAGTGGCGCACACCTGTAATCCCAGCGGCTTGGGAGGCAGAGGCAGGAGGATCGCAAGTTCGAGACCAGAGGCAGTCTGCATAACTTAATGAGACCCTGTCTCAAAAAGTAAAAAAAAAAAAAAAAAAAAAAAAAAAGGAATGAGAGAGTGAGAGGACAGAACATGGGGGTTGGGGAAGAGTATTTGTGAGCTTACTGATTTCACAAGAGCACAGACCGTGGCCAGAGAAGGGACGGCCTTACTATCCCCTAGACTCTGTCTTCGCCTACTTCATAGGTGGCCTTTGTCATGAAGCTCATCATTCACCCAACACACACAGACACACACACACACACACACACACACACACACACACACAGTCTCACTCAGGTCCTCTGAGCCCCGTGTCACTAGGGCTACTGGTTAGGACATCTTACAACATCCTTTGTGGGTGCTAATGTTTGGCAGAAGGAGAAAAAAAGGCTTGAGTGTAGAAAACAATAAAAGAGTCACCCAGAGCTGGGGCAGCAAGAAACCCTGGCCATGTTGAATGACTCAGCCTATTGGTGCCCCTGGGATCTGGCACCTCGGTGTATAAAACGGGGAGAGTTATTTCCTTGTGAAATTTCCCACAGTCCTGTCACCTGGCACATCCTGCTGGGGTGGTGTTGATAAAGACAACTCAAAAGAAAAACAAACCAGAAAAATGAGAAAGTTCACATTCATTAAGCAAAGCAAATATTTATCCCCCTAAAATTAACTCTGACAATCCTTCCTGGTGGTTGACTGTGAAGGATAAAACAGGAAACAAAAAACAGTATTTATATGAGTTCAGGGCATGCTTCCTAGTCTGTGGGGTTCGGTGGTTATCTAAAATTGTAGGATTCTTTGCATGATGTAAGTAATAACTACAGTAATGAAATGTCTCATTTATTGAGCGCTTACTATGTTCTGGGCACAATGGCAAGCAGTCTCCCCACATTCTCCCATTTAATCCTAATAAAACTGCTATGAAATACACATTATAACTCTCCATTTACAGAGGAGGAAACTGAAAGCCTAGATTAAGTAATATACCCAAGATGACCCAAGTGATAAAAATGAGAATTTCGACCTAAGATTATTAGATTCCCCCAAATCCATGTTTATAATTATGCTACATGGAAAACTTAGAAAATAAGAAAAGTCACCCCCAAAGCAGCATTGTGATATAGTGTTTGGGTGTATTTTCATCTTGCCTCTTGTCTTGTTTTAATTGAGTGTGTTTGTTAGTATGAATCTATATAATTATCACATACTGCTGTGAGCAAATTTTCCTTCCCTTTCCAGTTAACATTATACACCATTCCTTTTCCCACGGTGCTAGCCAGTCTCCCTAGCCATCATTTTTAATAGATTCATAATGTTTCATCTGGTAAATGCGCCACAATTTATTCTATCAGTCCCTTGCAGCGGAAAGTTTAGATTTTGGTATTTGTGATGTGGCTGCTATAACATTGCCATGCATACAGTGTTGTTCAGATTTATGATCATGTCATTAGACTAGATTCCTTTTGATAGAAGTGGAATTGCTGAGTCTAGCCATATGAATATTTTTATGGATCTTAATTTGTATATACCAAATGCCTTCTCAACAGAGTTGTATTAATTGACATAATAGTAAGCAATAATTTCACCACACCCTCAGAGGCACGAGGTAAGTTTTTAGGCAATTTTATAGGGGAAAATGGCACCTCATTATTTTAATTTGCAATTATTTTCTTGCTAATGAGGCATAACATTCTTCTAAATGTGAACTACTTGCATTTTCTCTTTGGTGAATTATCTGCTCCTACTCTTTGCCCAGGGACGGGATTTAGCTCAGTGGGTAGAGCACCACTCTGCAGTCTCTGAGGTCCTGAGTTCAATTCCCAGCACCACAAAAATGGGAGAAGGATGTGGCAATCCACTCCTGAGGAAATCCTGAAATAGCCATTGAAAATACTATAACGGTGGCTACATCAATGGCACCTAACAACAACAACTCTTTGCTCATCAAAATATTAGCAACTGAATACTTTGGAGTTTTTTCCCATTTTCTGATCTCTATGTAAGAAATGCCTGCAGCCGTAGCCCTGTGGCATCTGATCGTCAGATCTCAGAAGCTAAGCAGACTCGGGTCTGGTTAGTACTTGGATGGGAGACCGCCAGGGAACACCACGTGCTATAGGCTTCAGAGATGGACCCGGAAACCCACTCCCAAAAAGCAATCCGCCATTGAAAACCCTATGAACAGCAGAGAAGCACTGATAATAGTGTTTTGTCTGTTGTACGCAGAGTCGCTATGAGTTGGATACTGACTCAATGGCACCTAACAACAACAACAATATGTAAGATAGACATTTGATGCAAGGATTAATAAATATTGTGTGCATATAAATTATATATAAACATATATTTTTAAATATGAATAACTACAAAGTTAAACCAGTTGGTATTTTTCCTTTCTGGTGTCTTCTGTCACTTCAGCATGTAGAAAGTTATGCTTCCCTTCAAGAGGCCTGCTGAATATACACTTCTATCACCTTCTGTTTTTTCTACTAGATCTTTTTTTAAAGTCTCTCTTTAACACATATGATATTTATTTTGTTTAGATAGTGAAAAGGGATGGCTAACAGAAGAAGACCACCAGCCCTGGCTTGAACAATGAAATTCATAGACAATCCAACAACAACAAATAGAAACCAACTAAACATTTCAAATTATTCCTCTGCTGAATCTTTCCAAAGAACTGATAGATTATGTCATAAAATTGACTGAGGAAAGTTTATTTCTCTTGTCCAGCCTTTGGTTGAAAGGCTGATAAACTGTGAAATGACTCAAAGGAGAGCAGACACAGGGCCTGGGTAGCCCATAAATTGGTCAATAAACTCTCCTCCTCCAACAGTCAGCAGACACATATGGAGCTCCAAGCACCAAGTCCAGAGCTCACTGAGATAGTAGAAGGGTACACAGAGTAGCTTTCAGTCTTCACTTTTCTAGAATTCTCTACAACATTTGACATGCTTGGCCAGCTTATGGAAACTCTCCACTCCCTTGACTTCCCTTATAGCATTTCCTGCTCTCCTCTGAACTCTTCCTCTATTCTTTGGTATCCTTCCTTGGCTGCACTCCTTTGATGTTTATCTTTCTTAAGTTTCTTTCATCAGCCTTCTTTGTTTCTCCCTCTGCTTGCTTTCCCTGGATGAGCTCATCTGTTCACCTGGCTTCAATTACTGTATACATGCTGTTGATCACAAAGTCCACATCTCCCCTAAGATCAGCCATCTACCTACCCTCAGGACAGCTCCATCTGGAGGTCCTCCCTTGTGATTTGAATCCCTCAGACAAAAATATCAGCTCACTAGCCCATCCTATCACTGCTACCATTGAGACAACTTGTTTCATTTCTCTCTCTTGGATACAATGACTCACCAAAGGACCTCATGTTCCAGCTGGTTAACACTGCCCCCACCTAGTCTGTTCCATTCCCTCTCCTTCAAACTCTACTATCTTAAATCCACCTCTGCTGATTGTATCCAGATGCCACCTCCTTGAGCTCAGCATTCAAGCAGACTATTGCAGTAGTCTAGAAACTGGGCCTCCTATTCCCCCTTTGAGGGATCCCTCATGGACTTGCCCCAGCAGTATACATAGTGTCTTTCATGATGGAGCTCTTGTTGACTTCCCCTTTCTCATTTCTTTTCGCTCCATCCCACTTACTCCACACAGTAGCAAGGTGAATTGTTGTTCCTTCAACTACACTGTGACTTTGCAATGCTGTTCTTATTTTTTATTACTTTGGTTGTACATATTAATGGGGTGCAGAGAGAGAATTCTTTTCATATACACATTGTATAATTATCAAATGAGAATTGGTGTTTCCAGCTCCTCAAACTTTATACAAAAGTTATTTGACTAATATGTAGAGATAATTGTATATATTTATGGGGGATAATATGATTTTTAATTGCATACAGTATAGTGAGATTCATGTTGGAATTTTCATAGAATTGTAGCCTGCGTTTTGCACTAATTCTCTCCCTCTTTACTCCCATCTGTTGCTCATCCTCCCCCTCCCAATTTCCCATCCTTCTCTCCCTCCAGATAGTCCCCTTTGCCATCATGATGGGTCCCCTTATATTTTCTAATCTTAGACGTATTCAATTGTGTGTATGTGTTTACACACACACACACACACACACACACACACACACACACATATGTTGTTGTTAGGTGCCATCGAGTCAATATCCGACTCATAGAGACCCTCATAGGGTTTCCAATGGCATATATATATTTTTTTTCCTTAAGGTAGATCCAGTTCCCACATATAAGTGAGAATATGTGGTGTATCTCATTTTAAGTCTGGGTTATTTTGCTTAAAATTATGATCTCCAGTTTCACCCATTTTGCTGCAAATGACATAATTCCATTTGTCTTTTCTGCTGAATAATATTCACATATATGTATATCTCACATTTTTAATCCAATCCTATGTTGATAGGCACTTGGGCTGATTCCACATCTTTGCAATTGTGAAGAGAACTGCAATAAACATGAAAGTGCAGGTGTCCTTAGGGTATGATGACTTGTCTTCCTTTGTATATATGCCTAGGAATGGTATAGCTGGATCATATGACAGTTTTGTTTTTAGTTTTCTGAGGAATCTCCATACTGATTTCCATAGTGGCTGCACTAACTTACAGTCTCTCCAGCAGTGTGATACGGTTCCTCTTCACGCCCATCCACTACATCTTTGCCAGCATTTGTTTGTTTTGTTGATGTTAGCCATTCTGACTGGAGTGAGGTAGAATCACACTGTAGTTTTGATTTGCATCTCCCTGATGGCTAATGATATTGAACATTTTTATGTTTAGTGGTCATTTGTATTTTTTGTTTTGGGAACTATCTATTTAGTTCCATTGCCTACTTATTTATTGGGTTACTTGCTGCTTTGGTGTTTAATTTCCTGAGTTCTTTATATATCCTAGATATTAATCCTCTGACAGTTGTGTAGGAAGCACAGATTTTTCTCCCATTCTGTGGGCTCTCCCTTTACTCTATTAATTGTTTCCATGGCTGTGAAAAAGCTTTTTAGTTTTTTGTAGTCACATTTGTCTGTTTTTGGTGTTATTTCTTGGGCTATTGGGGTCTTGTTAAGAAAGAGCTTGCCTATACCTGTGTCTTCCTATGTGTTCCCTATATTTGCTCCTAGTAGTTTCAAAGCTTCCAGTTTTACATTGAGATCTCTGATCCATTTAGAATTGATTTTCATACAAGGTGAGAGATACGAGTTTATTTTCATTCTTCTGCATATGGATATCCAGTTTTCCCAGCACCATTTGTTGAAGAGACTATCTTTTCTCCAGTGTATGTCTTTGGCACCTTTGTCAAAGACCATATGACCTGCATGGGTGGAGATCTGGGTCTTCTATTCTGTTCCATTGATTTGTATACCTGTTTTTAATGCCAGTGCCAAACAGTTTTTGTTCCTATGACCCTGTAATATAATTTGAGGTCAGATATTGTGATGCCTCCTGCACTGCTTTTGCTGCTTAGGATTGTTTTAGCTATCCGAGGTCTTACACATGTTGTTCTTAGTACTTGTAATGGCATCCTGGCCCCTGTAGTCCTCAATTCCAAGTCTTTGGTTGTGTTAGTGGGTCTCTTTGGCTACTCTGGACCATGCCTGGACCTCATATATACCCTGTGAAGGTTGAGAAGAGAAGCAGCCTCCACCAGCCTGTTCCTCTCTCATCCTCTTGGGGCTCATCTCCAGGAATAGACCCATAATATTCTGGGATGTTCACTCTAATGAGGGTGACATTTGGTCTAAGTCCAGGTCAGAATGCTGAATAAAGTCTTTTTAGGGCTTATTTGGAGGCTGCCGACTCAGGAGAAAGCCAAGATGAAAGTACAATTTGATTTCCATTTTTTGAAAAAGAAAATTCACGTGTATTTCATTCTTTACACTTGGATGCTCTTTAGTATTCTTTGTATGATTCTTTCTCCAGGGTGGCTTAGCTGAGCTGTGTGGCTCTCCAATAAGCTGCAGGGCCAGATCTGCATTTGCATACATTATCAGAACTACCTGTCTGCACTAGTCTGGCTAGAAGGCAGCTCTCTTGGGAGAAGTCTCAGGCTGCCCCCTTAGATGTGGGTGGCATCTTCCAGGCTTGAAGATCACTCACCTGCTTAAAACAACACAGTACCTGAACACCAGCAAGATCCCCACATGGCCAGACTGGGCCTGCAGGTCTTGTGTCCTTGATCACTCATTCCTGTTCCATTTATTGGGCACCTACTGTGTGCCAAGCACTGTGTGCATGTTGAGGACACTGTCTTAGTTTGGGATAGTATTCTCAAACATAGGTCTTGAGATGAAGTCTCAGATCCAAGTAGTTGATTAAGGAGAATATTTAGAAGTCACAAGTGTGGGAATGAGAAAAGTGGGCAGGGAAGGAAGAAAAGCCAGTTACAGGTTCTTTAATGAGCAGGTGACTGCTATGGGTAACTGGGGCAAAATCTCCCTGAGGATACTCGGAGGCTCCATGTAGAACATGCTGGGAATCCTCCCAACAGAGGACAGAAAGCCCGGGGCAGCAAACCACTGACTCTCATCCCTAGGGGCATTAACTCCTTTGACCCCAGAGGGATTCATTTTTCTGCTCTTCAGGGTTATGCCTACATGCAACAAAGCAAACTCCGAAGGTGCTGGGGAATCTCTGAGGCTCAGAAGCTGGAGGTGGGAAGTTAACAGTGTGCTCTGAACCATCAGCTGTAGCTGCAGGTGACTCACGTGGGTTAAGGTGGTACAGGCTGAGGTGAGGGAGGGCAGACAGAGTATCAACAGAGTCTGTACAGATGGAGAGATGAATTTGTCATGGTAACTCTGCACTCAGAGCACTCATCGCCTCACAGGAACAACAAACAGGTCAGAAAATCTAACCGTCCGATGGAGGGGATAAGTCTTGGCTCAAAGGTTACTGGGTGGGGCCTATAATTCAGACCAGGCTGGGAAAGGTGGAAAATCAGTGACATCTTCCAGGAGGACATGCTTTGGGCCAATCCTTGAAGGATATACATTCTTTAGGCACGGAAGGAGAATCAATGAACTTCGGGAAGCACTAACCGTGAGCCCTAAGCGTGCAACCCATGTGCAGTGTAGTGAAGCACAGGCTGCCTGGGGGAACCACAGCATTGGCTCTTTAATAGGGAGCAGGGGGAGATCAGCCAGAATGTAAGCTGTGGCCAGATTGCGCAGGAACTTGACACTACGAAGAAAGCATTTCCATTTCAGCCCCCAGGAGGCAATGGGGACCCATCAGTGTTTAAATAGTGACATGTTCTGAGCTTTAGAAAGCTCACTCAGAGAGCAGCTTGGAGGGTGGGTTGGATGGTGACAGGTGAAATTGGAGCCCAAGGATTGTGATTAGGAAGCGTGCCAGTCAGTCTCTGGGCAGGAAACAGATGGCACTCTCAAAAGGGGTGGAAGAGTTCCCAGACATCAGAGAGTCCCAAGGCTATAGGAGAGGACCACTCAACAGGAGCCAGGTCCATGGGTAGAGGAAAGCAGCCAGGACCAACCTCAACCTGGCAGAGAAAGTCACAGAGCTGTGGGAACAAACCTTCTAACCTTTCTGCCTTCCTGCCCTCTGCTCTCCTGCCAGAAATTCTCATTGGTCGAATCCACCCAGAAGCCAGATGGCAGGGCTGCCCTGTTGATGCAGCCCACAAAGGCCAGTCTTTCTGGAGCTTAGAGCAGGGAAACGAAGCACAAAGCCTGAGCCAAGAGGGGCAAATAGGACATCCAGCTCAGGAGGACTCCTACGATTAGCAGGGCCAGAGGGGACAGCAGGTACAGTCAGTGTTAGGATCATGGACTTTAAAGAGCCCAAGGCACTCCATAATGGAGCTGCCAAGCAATCTGAGGAGACCAGGCTAAAATTCATGCTATGAGTGGACAGCTTCTTGGTTGCTAAGCTTCTCCTAATGTGTATATCCTTTTGAGAGGGGCATCTTAGTCATTTTCTGTTGCTATAACAGAATGCCTGAAACTGGCTAATTTATAAATGAAATAAGTTTGTTTATCTCACAATTCTGCAAGCTAGAAGTCCAAATTTGGGTAGTTTCCTCTGCTGCATCATTACATGGTGGAAAAGTGGAAGGGCAATCGGGTGTGTGTCAAAGACAAAAATTAGGAAGGGCAGCCTCACTTTATGACAACTTGCTCTCATAGTAATTAATCCAGCCCCACAAGAATGGCATTAGTCCCTCTTAATGACCAAATCACTTACAATGGCCCCACGTCCCAACACCTTTATATTGGGAATCAAATTTATTTATTTATTCCTTCCTTCCTTCCTTCCTTCCCTCCTTTTTGTTTACTTATTTATTTATTTATTTTACTTTGCAGTACTGGGGTAATTGAACCCAGGGCCTCATACATGATAAGCAAGTGCTCACTGCTGAGCTGCATCCCCAAGTCCCCTTTTTTATTTTTTATTTTGAGACAGGGTCTCACTATGTTCCACAGGCTGCTTCCAATCGAACTTGGAATCCTCCTGCCTCAACCTCCCAAGTTGCTGAATTATAGGCCCACGCCATGGTATGCAGCTGGGAATCAAATTTCACCACAAGTTTCATAGGAGAAAACCAATATTCAGCCCATAGCAAAGGATAAAGCTTAGTCTGTCATCTGCATTTAACTTCAATGTTAGATGGAGAATTGGTGTAAAGTGAGGGCAAAGCCTGAATGAACCTTCAGGGAAAGGGCCTATTGGTGAGGGGCCCCCAATAGATCACCATGGAGCCATGTCAGAACCTTGGTAGGCACAGGAATATAGGAGGGGAAGGGAGAAAGTACAATTGTGGGCCAAAGACTAAGTAAAGAGAAGACACTGGGCTGCCCATGCCACAGCCTGATTTTATCCAGGACTCTATAGGGTTAGCTTCATGGAAACCTCACTGTAGCCCACAATGGCTCCTTGGGATTAGCCCATGAGGTCTGATGGAACAAAGTGCTGCAAGTTGAGTGAGTTGAACAATGGCCATTTATTGTCTCTCAGATCTGGAGGCTAAAAGGCCCAAATCAAGGTGTGAGCAGAACCATGCTCCCTCTGAAGGCCCTGGAGGGATGGGTCCCGGGCCTCTCTCCTAGCTTCTCATAGGTCTTTGGTTGTGACAGCATAATTCCCACACCCACTCGGAACCCCTGTGTCTATCTAACCTGTGTCTAAATCCTCCCTTCTCTAATGACATCAGTCATATTAGGGCCCACACTAATGACTTCACTAAACTTGATCATCTGCAAAGACCCTATTTCCAGACCAGATGATATTTTAAGGAATTAGGGATTTGGATATATTTGGGGGAGGGGAGCTGCTCCTCTTTAGATCAATTTTTGTCTAGGTCCATGGAGTCTTGGGGTTGACAACCCCATGGTTTTAGCAGAGTAGCTCAGCAATCCTCCCTAAGGCTCCAGGGTATAGGGCAGACATAAGCCCAGCAGGAGATGCATCCTTCCTGGAGAACTTCAAGGGAATTTTTGCAATAGACACACAAAGAGTGTAGGCGAGATTCACCACTGAACTTTGACTATATGGAAGCTGCAATGGCGACACAGTCTATTTATTAAGCACTTGAGTCATGCCAATGCCTGGGTTTAAATTCCCCCCAACAGACCCCAAGATGAAGACTCAGATGCCAGAATTAGTTTAGGAGGTGACCCAGGAGACACCGTGAGGCAGACAGAGCCATCAGAGAGGGAAGGGGGAAAGCCAGCGGAGGGTGAGCAAATTCGTGTGTTACCATAGTGGACAACTGGACTCAGTTTCCCGTGAGGCGTTTCAGAGATTGTCTGGAGCAGAAGCATGCCTTGGTGGGCAAACTGGGGCTTTATTTTTTTCTGCAGTACTTGGGGTTGACCCCAATGCCTCTCGCCTGCTAGGAAAGTGCTCCACCACGGAGCTGCACCCCCAACCCCAGGGTCTTGTTAAGTTGTTCAGACTGTTTCTGCCCTTGAACTTAAGATTCCTGCCTCAGCCTCCTGAGTAGAAGGAATTTCAGATGTGTCCCAGGTGCCTGGCAAAGCTGGAGCTCGTATTCACTAACACTTGCCTCTCAAGGGAAAAAGGTGCCTCTAAGGCCAAAGAACAGGCTGGGATTTAGCTCAGTTGGTAGAGCACTGCACTGCAGTCTCTGAGGTCCCAAGTTCAATTCCCAGCACTGCAAAAATGGGAGAAGGACCTGGCAATCCACTCCCAAGGCAATCCCAAAACAGCCATTAAAAACCCTGTGAGGGTCGCTATGAGTCGGATACCGACTCCACAGCACCTAACAACAACAACAAGGCCAAAGAACGGCAGAAAGATGCAGGAAGCTGCCAGTAGAATGGGAACTGACAGCAATTAATATGCAAGGTGGGCACAAGGTGGGCTGCTGGCCCCCGGTACAGCACTTGAACCTCATCGTAAAACTATGAGGTATGTATTATAACCCTTACTTTGCAGCAAGGAAATTAGGGCAGGGGTTGTTGTTGTTGTTGTTAGGTGCCATTGAGTCAGGTCCAACTCACAGCAACCCTACATACAACAGAACAAAACACTCCCTGACACTGCGCCATGCCCGGCCCTATGTCAGTGCTTCTCTGCTATTCGTAGGGTTTTTGATGGCTGATTGTTTTGGGATTGTTTTGAGAGTGGGCTACCATGTCCTTCTCGCATTTTTGTAGTGATGGAGATAGAACTCAGGGCCTCAGAGATCACAGAGCAGCACTCTACCAACTGAGCTAAACCCCAGCCCAGGGTGGGGGGGAGGGAATATTAAAAAATCCCCAAATTAGTAGATTAGTAATTGTCTTGTGTAGGATCCAAACCTATTATTATATAATTTTTAAGCCAACAATCCCTAACCACAAAACTTTACGACTACCTGACTATTACGAGTTTTATGTTATCTTACTCTAAAAAGCCTACAGCTGTAGTCCTATGGTATCGGATCCCATCAGATCTCGGAAGATAAGCAGGGTTGGGCCTGGTTAGTACCTGGATGGGAGACCACCTGGGAACACCAGAAGCTGTAGGCTTGGGAGAAGGACCTGGCAACCCCCTCCCAAAAATCAATCCGCCATTGAAAACCCTATGAACAGCAGAGAAGCACTGACAATAGTGTTTCCCCTGTTGTACAGAGGGTCGCTATGAGTCAGATACCGACTCAACGGCACCTGACAACAACAACTCTAAAAAAGATGGGAGGATTTTTCTGAGTTGGTCCCAAGCTAATGGTGACACAAAGCAGAGACACACAGGGACCTGGCAGAGAGCCGATACCCAACACCAGCCTTGTGAATATGAGTTCAATTCTTTGGGAGTTTCTCTGTGTGGCGTCCTGAGATTTCTTTTTGAGGGGCCCCGGATGGCAGGGAGAGGCCCCGACCTCGAGGCTCTGCTGAAGCTTGTTTCCGGAGTGTGGCTGGGAGGCAGAACGGCGCCCCGGGGCAGCCACGTCCACGTTCCTTTGGGCACCCATGTGGTCCTAGGCTTCTGTGGGTTCTCCCTTTTCCGGGCTTGCTGCTGTCTGTCCCTTCCCAGCTGTTCACAAGGCCTGGGGTGATGGGGGAGACCCTGCCGAGGGGCCGCTTAAGTCTTCCTGTCACCTACCGCTGAGATGAGATTCTCCCCCGGTTGGCTTGGAGTGACAGTGATAGATTAAATGCACCAATTAAATTAGATCCTATTTTAAAGAGCTTGAGCTGGATTTACTTTTAATTATAGTGCTGTGCTCGCTGATGAGGTATTGTCGAGGACTTAACAATTGGTTGATTGTGCATCCGAGTGTTCCGAGAGCAGTTTCTGGGGAAGCCTGGGTCGGCTTGCTTTCTAAGAAGCTCCTTGGGATAAGACAGGAGGGAAGCAGGAGGGAGGCAGGAGGGGGGAGGGGGCGATGTCCCATCTCCACTGAGAATCCATCTCTCTTCTCCTTGTTTTCTGCTTTATGAGGCTCCTGTTAGTTGGAGATCTAATGAGCCCAGTGTGGAGTGGAAAAACGGACCAGAGGGCATGGTTTCGAGCTGGCTTGGGCCTCTGTCCTGCCTCTGCCCCACTTAGCTGAGTGTGTTACCAGGGCTGTGGGAACTGACCTCTCCTGTCTGAGCCAGAGTAGCCCTTCAGTGATTCACTACTTCATTCATTCAGTCAATAAGTACTCACCGTGCTTCTAGAACGCACTGACAAATGCCATTCTAGGGGCTGGGAAGGGATGGGTGGATGAAACAGGAAAAGTCTCTCACCTCACAGAGTGCACATTCTAGTGGCGACCGTGAGAGGACAAATATCAATGTTATAAAACAGCAGAGGGCTGGGATTTAGTTCAGTGGGTAGAGCGCTGCACTGCAGTCTCTGAGGTCCCGAGTTTAATTCCCAGCACCACAAAATGGGAGAAGGGCCTGGCAATCCACTCCCAAGGCAATCCTGAAAAACAGTCAGCCAACGAAAACCCTATGAGGCTTGCTATGAGTTGGATACCGACTCCACGGCACCTAACAACAATGACAACAAAACAGCAGAGAGAAATGCGAAGAGGGGACATACAGCGGGGAAAAGGCCTCGTGGGAAGGAGGCTGTATTTTAGATCACAGAAGGCCTCTCTGAGGGTGGAATTTGAGTAAAATCTGGAAGCAAGGAGGAGCCTTGCAGCTGCCTCGAGAAGCAGGGTTCTAGACCAAGGTAAGAGTGAATGCAAATGCCTTGCCCATGCTCTGGAGAAGCCCCTACTGCCTCCTGGACCTGCCATGCTACCAGCCAAGTCCGCTCCCTTTGACCACTTGTCTCTGTCTTGAGGGAAGCAGGCCCTTGGGCTTTAGTGACAGCCCTTCAGAGATTCAGTCCATGGACATGCTGACTCCACAGAGATATCTAGCCCAGAGGACAGTCCAGTGCCCATGCCTGAACAAGCGATGCCTTCCCTCAGTGCTCTTGAAGGATGCTACTTTGGACACCCAACTCTGTTGTCGTAAAAAATCAGAAAAGCTCAAGATGAAAGCCCATGAGCCAAGTTTACGTGTACACAGTTGTACTTTAAAAATACCTCGGACTGTAAGTCTAGACACTTGTGTTCTGGGTCCTTGTTTTGCTTGTGATCAAGTGAATTCAGGGGAATTTTAGCAAATCTTGGAGCCTCGGTTTGCTGTGGTTTAAAAAATAAAATGAGACCCTTGTACTAACCTCTCTATGTCCTGTAGCCCACCCCTGATGATGGAAATATTTTCCAGCAGTCCTCACCTCTTAAACGTCCACAGCACCTCCTAACACCACCACTCTGGGGACCAAGCTTTCTCCAATGGACGTTTAGGAGACACTCATGCAAACCACAGTAAGTGGCATTCACTAAAGTTGGGAAGGGTAAGGGGACTAGGGTAGGACTCTGACAGTCTCTGCTGCAGTCCCCAGAACAAGAAGTCAGGCCCTAGATCAGCCTTCCAGGCGGGAGCCCTAATCTTGGGCTCCAGATCCATATCAGACAAGGCTACCCTCACCACTAGGTGGCAGGTCTGCTTTCCAGTTTCTTGGGCCACGCCTCTGTGGTCAGGCCCCTGGCCTTCGGGAAGTAGCATGGACAGGAACTAGGGAAAGGAAGCCCCACGGAGAGAGAGATAAAGCTTAGTGTCCCGTGAGGTTTAGTTTGCAGGGAAACACATGTGCTCAGCCCCTCAGCAAGCAAGCCCGGCAGATGGGGACGTCTCTGTGTGATACCCCCTGCAGAAGATGCCATTCTTTGACTGGCAAGAGAGTAGCTGGCAGTATCACCATGGCAACCAACAAGAGACCACCCAAGGACCCGTCTAGTGACAGAAAAGATGGAACACAGACCAGGACTCCGGGGAGTACACCTCGATGGCAGGGAGCCAGAACCAAAGATAGTCAGTTTTCCTTGCTCTTGACATGGTAATTATGACCCATATCATACACACGCACACACGTGCATGCGCGCGCGCGCACACACATACACACACACACACACACACACACCACCCTAAGCTGGTTGAGCCCAGGAAAACACCTGTCACAATGTTGTGCCGACTTGCTGGGTAAGGAGGAATAAGTGGGTGTCTCTGTTTTCTCCTTCCATAAAATGATTCAGATGGTACCCGTTCCTTGGCCTCCACCGTGGGAGGCGGCAAGAGCTGACGCAATAACGTCTGGGAGGCATTTGGAGCATCTCGAGGGAAGGAGGCTGTCAAGGATTCCTGGTCTGAAATCTGAAAGTTTTGCTTTTCCTCTCACTTTCAGCCCTCGGAGTTTTCAAGTTGCGTCTTCAGGTCTTTCAAGCCAGCCGCAGTTCTGAGACCACAAGCCATCCAGAGCCGCTGACCACAAAGTGAAGGTAAAAATAAAATCTGAATTAAAAAGATGGGCTCCTGACTTGTGGCTAGATTCCAGTTTGGCGCTTAAAAGCTTCCTCTCTGGCCAGCTTCCTGCGCTGACCCCCAGGCTCACTTAGCTCTGAGCGGCTGTGTATTCCTTGCCATTAGATATTGAAAACAGGAAATTAAGGGGCCTGTGGGGGGGGGGGATGGTGAAGCTTGAAACAACTTCAGAGAACAAGCTGATGAAGTCATAGATCTTATCTCCCTGCCTTTGCCATGTCGGGTTTCTTTAAAGATAAGGTAGTGAATCAAAATGCGCTGCCTCTTTTTTTTTTTTTTTCAAGATGGAAGCAGAGGAGGATTTCTTTAATATCCCCTTCCCTCCCAGTGTTTCCGAAGATAACCAGATGAGAGAAATGCCTCGATCACGCGCACTTGCATGTACAATGCGATTACAGGACAATTTCTCCTTCTTGTTCCCTGAGGGCTGGGAGAGGAGAGGGAGGAGCGGGAGGCTTGAGATGCACAGGCAGCTGGTCAGCACTGGGCTTGTGTTGTTGTTGATGATGCTGTTGTTTTGGTCAGGCCGTGCTCAAGCTAGAGGGGAGGCTGTGCCCTATGGCCAGCGTGTCCTGCAGACCTACATGAAGGGCACCATCAAGGGCTGGAGGAAAGAGGGAGAAGCCGTGTATAGATAGGTCCTGCCTGTGAAATATGGGCCACATACAACAGGAAGACCTCGCGGCAGTGGCCAGGGCCCAGGCTGCCCTGGGCGCCGTGGCAGTGTTAGACGTAGCACAGCTTGGGACAGCCCGGGAGGAGCAAAGCTAGATAGGGTCCCAGGAGGCGGAGGAGGCAGGCGTCCCAGCTGGACACTCAGGCAGAGGCGAGAGGGGGCGGTGGGAGAAAAAGCCAATGACACAGGCTTGGGGACCTACAGACCTCAGTTCAAAGCTGAATCTGCTCTTGGCATGTGACCCAAACCTCAGTTTTCTTTCCGCTTGTTGTTGTTGTGTGCTGTCCGACTCATAGCGACCCTCGAGACCCTCACAGAGTTTTCAATGGCTGACAGTTTCGGGATTGCCTCAGGAGTGGATTGCCACATCCTTCTCCTATTTTTGTGGTGCTGTGAATCGAACCTGGGACCTCAGAGACTGCAGAGCAGCGCTCTACCAACTGAGCTAAATCCCAGCCCTCTTTCTGTTGTTGTTGTTGTTGTTGTTGTTAGGTACCGTCAAGTCGGTATCTGACTCATAGCAACCCTCTGTACAGCAGGGGAAACACTATTGTCAGTGCTTCTCTGCTGTTCATAGGGTTTTCAATGGCAGATTGATTTTTTGGGAGTGGGTTGCCAGGTCCATCTCCCAAGCCTGCAGAACCTGGTGTTCCCAGGCGGTCTCCCATCCAAGTACTAACCAGGCCCGACCCTGCTTAGCTTCTGAGATCTGACAGGATCAGCTGACACAGGGCTACGGCTGCAGGCTCTTTCCACTAGAACTGGTTATATCATGGGACTGATACAGGGAGAGCAAATAAGTTTGCTTTTCCAAACGTGCTGGAGGCTGTGAGCCATGCGGGACGCCATCAGGAGGTATTTGTGTCGTGCCAGCAAAAGCATGCTGGGGGAGGGGAGCCCACCAAGTTACAGGCAATATGCAAAAGTAGAAGCTAAGCTTATTTATGAAACCGCTTCAGTGGCCTTTTGGTGAACCTAGAGAACGATTTACATCTGGCAAGGCCAGACTGTGAGGAGCAGATTTGAGGGTTTCTGAGCTCTTTGGGGCAGCTCCCTGGATTCTCTTGAGTGGCAGACACCAGGCCTTGGCCCTGGCCCACCCTGCCAAGGGTGATGGACATGGGTCAGGCACTTCAGGGGCCAGGTTTCTTCTTTCTTGAGGCAGTGAGGGAATAGGAATTTGTAGGGAAAAAAGTAAGAAGGGCTCTATGGGGTGAGGGGGACTTGGGAGGGATGGTGGTGGGAGGAATTGTGCAGTGCACAACCTGCACTGCTGTTCAGAAGAGTGGGGATGTGGGAAGAAACAGAATGGATAAGAGCACAGAAAGGAACAGGAGGTGGCTGTCCTAGGTTTGATTTCATGCACAGCCTAAAAGAACCAAAGGGCTCTTGCCTTTGGAGTTTTCTCTCTGGCTGAAAAGTCCATCTCCTTGTCCTGAAAGAATGAAAGAGAGACCAATTTGAATCCACGCAACAGCGACTCAGCCAATGAGCTCACTGTCTTCTCCCCACCCCTCCCCACACCCACCTTATATCTCTGCTTGGGCACCAGCTTAGGAAAAATTCCCCTCCAAATCCTTTCCCACCTCGGCTCCCTCATCCCATGCTTCTGCTTGTCCCTGTTCCCTCAGCTGTCACCCGCTCCAAAAGGCCCTGGGCATCTCACTTCTAGTGAGGGCAGACTCGCTTAACTTTGCTCACATGGATGGGGCCTGGCCTTTGCGGTGCCTTCCAGGTGAGAGGAAGCCTTTAGGGGAGGCATCTAAGATTTCGGCTTGCATCTGGGCGCAACTTGCATGTCCCCTGGATGCTGGAAAGCCAGCCTCTGCTGGGTAGAGGCTGGAAACCTTTCCAACCAGCTCATGCATTCTGCATGCCTCCACTATTCATGTCCATGCCCAGGAGAAGCCATGGGCTCCATCCTCTTGGCCAGGGATCCTCAACCCTGACTTCCAATTAGAACCACTGGAGGAGCTGAAACCAGTGGAATTAGAATCCCTAGGAATAGGGCCCAGGCATCTATATTTCCAAGAACTCCTCCTGATAATTCTAACAACCAAGGTTGATAATTACTACTATAAGGACGTAAGAGACTCTGACTAGCAGCTCACATTCCCTCTATGGCTCTCCATTTACTTACCAGAAAAACCAGGGAGGTAGACCTGGTAATCTACCTACCCTCTTAGTCCCAGTGCTCTGCCTCTCAAATTAAGCAACAGGTAAACACCCATAGATGTATCATCATAAATACATGGCCATTCAGCACAAACACACACACACACACACACACACACACACACACACAGCCATTCAACACACACACGAGCACGCCAGGGGCATGCATACACATATACACATGCACAATGTTATGATTTGGATATGAAATGCCCCCCCCCAAAAGAGTCATGTGTTAGAGGTTTAGTTCCCAGCTAGTGGTACTATTTGGGAAGGTGAGGCATAGCTGGAGGAAGTGGGTCACTGGGGGGTCACTGTCTTTGAGGGCTGTATCATGTCTCTGACCCCTTCCCCCCTCCCACACTTTCTTGGTCCCCAGGAGATGAGCAGACCTGCTCCTCCATTCTCTTCTGCCATGATGTTCCGCCTCACCATGGCACAAAAGCAATATAGCCAAGTAACCATAAGCTGAAACCTCTGAAACCATGAGCCTAAAGCAATCATTCTTCCCTTTAGGGTGTTTTTCTCAGGTATTTTTGTCATAGAGATGAGAAGCTGACTAACACAGAAACTCAATATCAGAAAAGTGGGGTTGTCACTGTGACTTAACCTGACTGTGTTGTTCTAAAGCCTTTGGTACTGGTTTATGGAAGGCAGTTGGAAGACTTTGGAGAAGTAGGCTAGAGAAAACCTAGACTACTATGAGCAGGCCTTAATAGATGAAGCTGTCGGGATCTCAGACCAGATTGCTGATAGGAATTCAGACAATGAAGAACGTGCTCAGGAAGTTTCAGACAGAAATGAGAACTTTCTCAGGGAATGGACTAGAGGCCATGTACACTACTTTCTGGCAAAGCACTTGTCTACATTTTGTCCATGTCCTGAAAATTTGCATGAGGCTGAATTTATAGGTGACAGGCTAATTAAGTTGAGGGAGGAAATTTCAAGGCAGGCTAGAATTCAGGCTGTGGCATGGTTGTTGCTGGCTGCTTTTAATCAAGTTTACAATAAGAACTGTGAACAAAAAAGCAGAGCAGAAAGGTTTAGAAAACCTACATTTTGGCCAGAAAAAAAAGCTTGCATAAAGTTGGGGCCAAGAGACTGCTGAAGAGGGGTTATTAAAAAGAAAACCAAATACTTTGCTTTGGAACAACAGGAAAGATACTTTGAGGGTATCTCAGGAACTGGCCAGACCCCACCTATTGCACACCCAAGGGAAAAAAGGTTTTAATTCATTTGAAAGTCTTTTAAGAGAGCTCTGAGGCTCCTTGTTCTCATAAGCCCAGGGAAATGTTTTCTCAGGTTCAGCCATCCAGGCACTCATAGGTTATTGTAGCAGTGGTCCAAGGAGGGTCAGCTACTGTTTGAACTGGCAATAGAGCTTGTCATCATCTACAAGATGCTAGTTTTGGAGGCATGTGAAATGCAAACCTAGGATCATGGAGGTTTCCACTCTGATTTCAAAGGAAGGCCTGGAAGGCCAGGCAATTTTGTGGCAGGGTCAGGATCCCTGTGGGATGCCCCTGTGAGGCCAATGTGTGAAGCTGTGAGAGTGAAGCTGAAGGTGCAATGGAGACTCTAGAAAGTTAGAGATGCCAGGAACATGGACTGTCTGCAGAGGAAAGCCTCATGCAGCAAGCTGCACTGGCCCAAGGGAGAGGCCATGTGATATACATCCATCCAGGCCATAGGGGTAGGGCTGCCAAAGCCTTCTGGGGCCTATAGCCTGCCACCATATGTCCCAAATGCTAGAGATGTAGCTACAGAATTTAATGTTTGCCCTGCTGGGTTTCCATTTTGTTTTGGTCCTATCCCTCCTTTCTATGCCCCCATTTTTTCCCTTTGGAATGATAATCTTTACTTTGTGCCATTATATCTTTGCAGTATGTAAGTTTTTTTATTTTACAAGGACTCATAGCTAAGAGTTTCCCTTGAGAATCAGAGGAGACTTTAAACTTGGACTTTTTTAACAATACTAGAACTCTTAAGACTATAATGGACTAAATGCATTTTGCATTGTGAGATAAACATGAACATTGGTGGGGGGCAGGGGAAGAATGTTATAATTTGGATATTAAGTGTCTCCCTAAGAAGGGTCATGTTTTATGGGCTTGGTCCCCAGCTGGTGGCACTATTTTCTGGAAAATTTAGGAGGTAGGGTCTTGCTAGGGGAAAGAGATCACTAGGTATGTGTCTTTAGGGGATGTATCGTGTCCCTTGCCCCTTCCTCTCTTTCTCTCTCTCTCTCTTTGCTTCCTGTCTACCATTAGGTAAGCAGCTTTGCTCTGTGATGCATTCCCTGACATGATGTTCCGCCTCACGTCAAACCTGAAGTAGCAGGGCCAAGGGATTGTGGACTGGAACCTCTGAAACCATGAGCCAAAAGAAATAATTCTTCCCTTTAAGTTGTTTTTCTAAGGTATTTGTCACAGCAACAAGAAACTAACACATACTCCTCTCCTGCTTTACTCTATAACCATCATCTTGGCCATCCCAATGTATAGAAATACTTGTTCTCAACCGCTCTTCTCACTCTACTCTTCCTTCCCCAAAAGGGCTATCAGAAAATTCCAGAAGCATTTTAGAAAGCCAAAAGTCAAAAGTCTTGGGAAAATAGCAAGAAGATGAGTTTGCTAGGAGAAATGAAGGGGCAACCATATGTTCCCAGCCTCAAACCCATGCTATTACTACCAAAGAAATGAGACTCCAGGAGTTAAAGTATATTGTCCAAGTTCACCCAGTATGTAGTGGTGGAGCCAGGAAAAGTTTAGGATGCAAGTATAGTCTGAGGATGCTCTGCAGGGAATGGCTTAAAATGTGTATTCACAATCTCCACCCAGAGTCAGTGAGGTGGGCTCTCCCATCCATATTTTAAACCTGCTCCCCTGCTAAGCTCAGAGTTGTTCTGCACCTCACTACCTTGCTAGTAAGGAGGTAGACCTGGCAGCCTAGAGGCCAAGTGTCCAGGATTTCTCCACATCTGCCCTTTCCTTCCAGCTCTGAGAGCTAGACAATTGTCGGCCTACTAAGGCCTGGCAACTGGAAATGCTCAGCTCATGTCAGTTTTTCATGGAAAGCTGGATGGCTGAGTGGGAAGACATTGATCCAACTATGACCCCAACTAGTGCCTTCCCAGAAAGGTCAAGGCCACACAGCCATACCCCAAGCCCTCCCTCCTCTGGAACCCCCTGGAAGAGGGCCCACACCAAAAGAAGCCTCAGTCAGAATCTGCATCTCAGCCCATCAAGAAGGGCACAGCTAAATTCAAAGATATAAGCTGGGATAAAGCTGAGAACCACTTATGTCCCAAGTTAGAGTGAATGCCAGTCACTCTTTTCTGACTTGGCAGATGTCCCATCTGCTGTCTTTGGACCTTGCTACCACTGTAACCTGCCAGTGACCCTTCAAGCTTAAGGGACTGCTCTGCCCAGGCTTCTTGCCAGCCACTTTCATTCACAGAGGAGGTGGTAAAAAAAATCACAGTGGATGCTACAACCTGAGTGTCTATTAGGTGCCACGCTCTGTGCTAGACTCTTTACAGATATTTCCTTGTTTGTTCCACATTAAGTGTGGTGTAATCATGTCTTTCAAAGATGCCCAACCCTTAATCTTTGGAAAATACAAATGTGCAACCTTACATGGTAAAAGGAACTTTGCAGACATGATTAAGTTAAGCCCTTGAGATGGGGAGATTGTTCTGGATTATCCATATGGGCCCAATGTAATCACAAGGGTCCTTATTAGAGTGAGGCCAGAGGGTCAGGATCAGAGAGGGAGACGTGAGGACAGAAGAGGCCGCAAAAGAGAGAAGATGCTCTGCTGCTGGCTCCCAAGATGAAGGAAGGGGTCCTGAGCCAAGAACACAGGTAGCCTGGAGAAGCTGGAGCAGACAAGGAAACACTCCCCCAGACCCTTCAGAGCTAATGCAGCCCTGCCAGCATCCTGACTTTAGCCTGGTGAGACCCGTTCTAGAGTTCTGGCCTCCAGAACTGTTAGAGAATATGTGTGTATGATTTTAAGCCTCTGTGGTGATTTGTTAATGCAGCAACAGGAAAGGCCTTCACTAATTGCTCTGACTTTATAAATGAGATAAGAGGAAACTTGCCCAAAGTCACTCTGGTGTGTGACAGAGCCAGGATCAGAATGCAGTCTACCCACTACTCTCCGCTGGTTTCAACTCTACCACTGACATCCTCATCTTTCTTTCATTCATGTGATTGCCTGTCACACATCTGGCACTGTCAGCGGTGCCAGACAGGCAAACAGACAGGCAATGACAGTGGAGGCCCTTGGGGGTGGGCATGTGAGACCATGTGGAACAGGGCCTGGCCCAGATCACAGGGTCAGGGAAGGCTCCAGAGGAAGATGGAGTCCGAGCAGCCAGGCCAAGGGGGTGGGCACCCTGAGGAAGGAAAGCCAGCTTCCATCTCGTCTTCCTGCCCCTCCTCTATACTCCAGGATCAGGTTGTGCAAACCAACTCCAGAGGAGAGTTGTACTGCCCTGCCTTCTGTGGGCCAAAATGATCCGTGACTTTGATGCAGAGGGCAATGCCTCCCCAGGCTCTCTGTCAGGTCCTGGGCTGTGTCCATTGCCTTAAGCCAACCAGGGCACACTCTCATTGGCCATGTTTGAGTTTCTAGGACAATACTAGAGCTTTGGGCAGGACAAGGAGGAAGTAGAATGTTGAATGTTCCCCTTCCTTCTTTTTTTTTTTT